>OY735256.1:0-74849 GCA_963457715.1 Argyresthia albistria
GGGTGTGGACGATTATTATCCCATACGGAGTGAAATACGAAATGGCAACTAGATTTGCGATATTATCCTTAGCAATAATCTTGATGATGATGAGGATTGGATGTAGCTGCTCTAAAGATATGAGTTTGCGATAAATAAAAAATAAAACAGTAAAGCGGGTTACTTGGTTTTAATAAAATGTTGTAAAAGAAACTATATCAAGGTCATTCATGTCTATCTGAGTACCTGTGAGCGTCTGCCTGTGTTTCGTGTGAAATAAAGATAAAATTGTAATATGCTTGCAAATCGGACACAATAAAATAACACTTCTTTTAAGTTCTTAGAGATGTTATTATTCCATAACACAAATAAACTTGTTCCAGTAAAAGCCTCTTGTGTAACGAACGACCTTGAGGTAAGTGATTATTACGAAGTGTTCCAAGAACCTATACAATATAACCGTCTGAACAGAGTGCCTATTAAAATTATATTCTGGACCGGAAGTGCGTCATAGGGCCGTTACGAAACGTTAATATCGGGTCAGTGCTACGCGCTACGCAGGCTGCTACGAAGCAACTTAATAGCAGGCGCTACGCACGCGCTACGAGCTACGGGCGGACGGGCACTCGTAGACGCCCGACTGACTTCATAGGTTTGTTCAATTTCTAATTTAATAACCCCAAGTTTCTGAGACGCTGATCAAAGGTCACGATTAACTAGTGGTTAATCTGGGGGCGCGGTAGCGCCCCCAAGCCAAGTCGAGCAAAAAGCAAAACATACGGGCGCAGCAGTAACATCCTTTACAGGAAGCCATTCAGAGCATATTTGACCTACCTGTTACTCCGTTCTGGATAAAGATAGAAACCTGAATTCCCGGCGGCTAAAAGGCACCATGTCATAAGACATATTCTCAAAATTTCAATAAATTTGAACCAGTAGAGTTGAAGGTACAGCAATTCAAAGTTCCTCAATTTTGACACTCACTGACTCACTGATTCACGATCATGAAAACTCTAAAGGTTACTTCTAGCGAACCCACAAGCTTAAAATTTTGAGCATGGTTAGAGTTTAGCCTGCAAAGCCAAGGAAAACTCAAACATTGCGCAATTTTAGCCCCAATTTCATAATATATTAATTATCAATAAGCTCAGTACACGACTACTTCGATTCATCGCTATTCCCCATTAGATGTCGCTAGTCGCTATGTGTATCTTGAATCGCGGTATGGTTTGGTTCCAGCACTTCCAGCTATGATTTAAATAACCGGCCAAGTGCGAGTCGGACTCGCGCACGAAGGGTTCCGTGCCATTATCTATAAAAAACCGCAAAAAAAAATGTATGGGAGCCCCCCTAAATATTAATTTAATTTTAATTTAATTATTTATTTTTTAAATAAATAATATACTCAATATATTGTGAACACTTTAAGCGTCTACCTGCTACCATTATCAATATCGAGCAAAAATGAGCAAAAAAAATCACGTTTGTTGTATGGGAGCCCCCCTTAATATTAAATTTCTTTTGATTTTTAGTAATTGTTGTTATAGCGGCAACAGAAATACATCATCTGTGAACATTTCAACTGTCTAGCTACCACGGTTCATGAGATACAGCCTGGTGACAGACGGACGGACGGACGGACAGACGGACAGTGAAGTCTCAGTAATAGGGTCCCGTTTGGCACCCTTCGGGTACGGAACCCTAATAAAGCGGTTACAATATTGTCTAATATCGCTATTCCCCATTAGATGTCGCTACACTCTCAAAAAAATATTGCCATTGCTACAAAATAGCTTTGATGCTGGACAGTCGTCAAAGGTGCATAGTAATTTAAAAAAAGATTTATTTACCAAAGCAGGTCACACTTACAGTATTAAAAACCAAAACGTGTGAGAGCCAACACAAGATACAGAGACAGTACACAAAATATTAGGTTAAATTTACAAATACAAAAAACAGACAACAAGCAAACAATTATTTTACTCCCGGTTGTTTAGGAAAATATTTATGACCCTGAAAAATTTCCACAACGGCATATCAAATATATCTATCTCCCCTGAGTGCTGAGCAATACACGCATTGAGTAAAGTCAGCGCCTGGAAGGTAGGCGCGTGACGAGCGTGCTCTGTACGGGCAACACCCGTCGCGAATAGAGGGCGCGTGCGCAACATTGCGTACCGATCAGGTACATTCAGTACAATGCTTCGCAGTGCAGTAGGGTTGTCAATCTTGTTGTGAAGAAGCAGGAAGAAGTGCACTAAAAGCGCTAACTTTCGCCTTAACTCTAGGGTGTCTATCCCCACCATCCCCGACACAAATAGGGACGGGAATAGGTAAGGATAGTACCCATATACTAATTTGTATAGAAGCCTAGCAAACTTACGTTGGACTTTCTCCAGCATGAGCGTATATTTAGTCTCATGTGGGTCCCAGATGAGTGCGTTATACTCTAATTTACTCCTAACAAAGGCGTTATACAAGGAGGTTAACGTGGAAACATCCCTAAACCGCGTCGCCTGACGCATTACGAATCCTAGGGACTTGTAGGCTTTCCTGCAAGTCTCCCGGATATGGTCATTGAATGTCAGTTCAGAGTCAAGAGTCAGTCCTAGATCTCGTATTTGGGTAACTCTCACAAACGGAGAACCCGTAATCGTGTAATCATGGAGGAGTGGCGACCGAGATCGAGTGAACGTCATCGTTTTACACTTGGAGGTATTAAACGCCAAGTGGTTGCGCTGACTCCACTCCACGACTCCTACTATATCACTCTGCAGTAACCCAATGTCTTTATCACTGTCTATACGCAAGAACAGCTTCAGGTCGTCAGCGAACATCAGACACTCAGCCGCCCTCACGACGTCGGGAAGGTCATTGATCATAATCAAAAACTGGGTAGGGCCCAGAGTACTACCCTGGCTCACACCTGAGCAGGTCCCGTAGAGTTCCGAGTCCTTCCCGTTCAACCTAACATATTGAACCCTATGTGAAAAATAGTTTGCAAACAACTGGAGCAACTTAGGCGTAAACCCTATGCTCGCAAATTTATCCAGAAGGACGTCATTGTTGACTCTGTCGAATGCCTTCTTAAAATCGAAGAAGGCGACGTCGACCTGTTTGGACTTATCTAGCGTTACGGATATATAGTTCACAAAGTTGATGTGGTTTGTTAAGGTTGAACGATTGGGGCGAAAGCCATGCTGACAGTCAGACAGGAGACCGCTTACCTGTCTAGTAATGTGGTGATTTATGACAGATTCAAATACCTTCCCAAACACCGAAAGGACGGCTATGGGTCTATAATTTTCAACTTCAGACCTGACTCCCTCCTTATATACAGGCGTGACTCGTGACATCTTCCAGCGATTCGGATATACTCCGGTTTGTAGGGCTAGATTGTAGATATACCCAAGTGGCTTTTCCAAGGCACATAAGCAGTCCTTAACCAGAAAGGGTGGGATACCGTCGGGGCCAGGAGAGGAACGCGGTTTGAGTCGTCGCCCCGCTTGTCGTATTTCGGCCTCAGTGATGCGGTCGATGGTGACGCGCGACGAGCTGTTGCCCGGTCCGGCTCTCCGCTCGCTAGCCCTAGCGTCAAGTGTCGGTCTGTCCGGCAGGAACACTGACTGGAAGTAAGTTGCAAACGCATTGGCTGCATCCACTCCAGCCACTGTCCTACCCTCAAATATATATTCGTCACACGTCTGTTTGTCTGTCCGTTGGTCTTTAATGAATTTCCAGAAAGTCGCAGGGTCTATTTTTATGTCTTTCTCGGTCAGTCGTATGTAGTTGTTGTACGTTATGTCGATTAGGTACTTCACACGGCTCCTATAGTAACGAAACATTTCCCTATTAAACTCCTTGCCTTCAGCCCTATACCTTTTTAAATGTAAATATTTGTTTCGTATGTTGCGTATGATGTCGGGAGTGAACCACTTCGGATATACATACCGTGTGCTCACACCTTTACGCTGTTTTTTTGGAACGCACCCATCTATACATGAATATATACTTCTATAGAGTATATTTGTAGCTTGATCTACATCATTGGAGAGATAGAGTTCATCCCAATCTAACGAGGCGAATGACGCATATAGTGCACTAAAATCAGCTTTCTGAAAGTTCCACTGTGGCCGATCGGAAGGATCAGCGGGGGCCCTCGTCGTCAGTTTTGGAGGTAGAGCTCGTGACTCAGGTCGCAGGAAGCGAACGCGCACCTCCAGGGGCGGGTGATACCCATCCACAGGGCACGTCAGTGGCTCCACCTCACCAGACACATGTAGACGCACAGCACGCATATTACTCAGCACTAAATCTAATATACCGTTAGTTTTATTTTTAACGAAATTATGTTGCTGGAGGTTACAAAATTGCAGGAGGTACTCGAACTGCAACAAAGGGTTTAGCCCGCAAGAATTTAAATTTAGGTCGCCCAGGATAATATTATCTAAATGCTTGTACTTAGCTATGACACTTTCAATTAGAGCGAAAACTTTGGTATAATGTGAATCCGAAGACGATGGCTTTATATACACAACAATACATAAAAATTTACTAAAATTATTGGAGACAATTGAGAACAGCACTTCAACGTCTTCAGTATACCCCTCAATGTCGAGGAGCTGCCTCACGTTGTAGTGGTCCCGCACAGCCAGCAGCACTCCGCCCCAGCCGGCGTCGCGCGCACGGTCTCGGCGCAGTGTCGTGTACCCGGGCGGGATCAGCTCAGCGTCAGCTATACTGCTCACAAGAAATGTCTCAGTCACTACAAAAATGTCGGCACCCAGGCTCAGCATACCGAGTTTGCACTGGTCCAGCTTAGTCCTTAGGCCTCTAACGTTTTGATAGACGAACGTGCAAGTTTTGTATCGACAATACTAATGAAGACAACGTTTTTATTGTTACTCTTCAATTGCTAATGCAACAAATTTACCAACATTGATGTAACAGCAATAAAACAACTGTTGAAATTACAATGCTAAAATTGTTCATGTCACAATAGGATTTCATGTCCTTTTGTTCCCATGACAAATTCCTTTAACTATCATATCAAAGTATATTGTCCCTACGTCTAATTTCCCTTAGCTACAGTATCAAATCTGCTTTGTTCCGATGAAAAAGTATTTTGCTACTCTAGCAAAGTAACATTGTTGATCTGGATACCTGCACTTTGTTAATGGTACACCATGAACAAAAATTATATACTCCACGAAGCTACTGCCTATTATTCCAGGAGCATGCGTACCCTGAAATATGCTTATTTTGTACACCAAACACCATACATGCGTATGGTGCATACATAGAGAACTCCGGTCAAAGTACGCATACCTCTAATAATAAAGGCACAGAAGCTTCGGGGAATATATAATTTTTTCAGTGTACCATTTACAAAGTGAAGGGATCAAAACCTACAATGTTACATTACTCGGGTAGCACAAGATATGATAAAGAGGATAGCGGTATTTGAGAATCCTAAAAGAAAAAACGAAGACATTTCTATCGAAAGTATGGTATATTAATCTCTACTCGAGTCACACTAGGATTACAACAAAGAACAAAATATTTAATACCGAGTGTTTGGTGTATCAAGTGAAAACACTTTTTGGGGAGTAGGAGACATTATCCTGACAACTTTTACTGTGAAACCGATTTGATCGGAGCATCTTTATTTTCCACTTCTCCATACAAATTAGCTGATGACTGCTTGGTGCTTAAATTTTCTGCAAATCCATATTTCTTCACGCACGACGACGGCACGAGCACAAACACAGGTGTTCTTTGCACGAAATTCACGTTGAAACTGGCAGAGTCAGAGAAAAGGTTTGCGCTTGCGCTTGCGACGAACAAGTACTTTGAGCTACTGCCGCATCAAAAACACACTTAGCCGTATCAATAACACAACTAGCCATAGTAACAACGCCTATTTTGATAGATTAAACTTTGCTACAACATCACTTCATAATAGGTGATAAGTTGGCAACGTGCCGTAGTTATCCCGTTTAAATATTTTTAACATAGTTACCGTATCTACGTGTCTTTAGCTGAAATAAAAAAACAATTTCAACAATAAAAAAGATGTCACAGGCACTATGGGCCTATAGCTGCAGCGACGATGCACTTACGTGTGGTAACAATAAATTTCTAACAAAGCATTTATTGTCGCTTTGTCAGCCGATTTTTCTCTGAGTGTAGGTGTGCATTTCCTGAATCGCGGTATGGTTTGGTTTGAGGTATGATTTATATTTATATAATTCACCGCCCAGACTTGTCACAAATCGTAACATCAAAGCCACAGAGAAGAGCCCATAGAGATAGGGAGTGGGCTTTGAGAAAGTCGGTAGCTAACGCACAAGAAATAGTACCCGAAAAGAAAAAAAGGAAAGTTACTTACAAAAAGAAATGAGATCCCAACAAAACATGCATATGCATATACAAAAACGCCAGTCTCGCAGCCTGCGCAGTTTATTCTACCGTAAAAAGTTGTGAGATCTAATTTTAAACCAAGTCGGTTAATTTAACCAGTATCTGTGTATGGTAGAATCTTTCCAACAACTTTATTATCGTATACTGTTAAGTACCTACCTAATTAGTTAACTAATAACATTTATAGTGATCGGATCAATATAAGACATCTTTATTTCTTCAATAATAATTAGAATAACTTGGCAATCGCGCTCAACTGACCACTCTATAGCACCCAGAGCACAAATGAATATTATTACTCAACACAACATATCTCTAAATAAAGATAAACTTAACTAATAAGAAAACAACGAATTATTTCGGAGCGAGAGCAATAGGTACATTACGTTGCACACACGGTCCTATAGTCGACAACTTTTCTACGTGCGATTGCCAAGTCATTCTAATTATTATTGAAGAAATAAAGATGTCTTATATTGATCCGATCACTATAAATGTTATTAGTTAACTAATTAGGTCGGTACTTAACAGTATACGATAATAAAGTTGTTGGAAAGATTCTACCATACACAGATACTGGTTAAATTAACCGACTTGGTTTAAAATTAGATCTCACAACTTTTTACGGTAGAATAAACTGCGCAGGCTGCGAGACTGGCGTTTTTGTATATGCATATGCATGTTTTGTTGGGATTCAAAATGTCGGCACACGATTGGCTGATGGCGGCACGTGTTTGGTTGAAATTAGTTAATCGCTCTGTTAGCTAATCGTAACCTGTGATCAGCGTCTCACGCCCAGCTTTTTGGGCGCTGATTAAGTTAAAAGGTTGGTTAAATCAGTTTCTTCCAATCACGTCCCGCCATTTTTAGGGTACCGTACCCGAAGGGTGCCAAACGGGACCCTATTACTGAGACTTCGCTGTCCGTCCGTCTGTCCGTCCGTCCGTCCGTCCGTCCTGTCTGTCACCGGGTCCGTCTGCACGAACCGTAATAGCTAGAAAGCTGAAATTTTCACAGAATGTGTATATCTGTTGCCGCACCAACCACAAATACTGAAATACGAGAGATATTGCAAATTAAAGGGGGCCCCGATACAAGAGACGTGTTTAGATACACTTACGCATTTCAAAATGGAGATCTTGACTGAAACTGTTTATTTATTGTCATAGCAACCATGTCATAGACACATATACTACACATTTAAATATGATAGCATATTTCGCGTCAACCCACATGGTTGTGGTAGCTCAGCCGGTATGATGTAGACTCTCAATCCGTAGGTCGTTGGTTCAAATCTCGTGAAGGCATAAACTTTTTAAATTTTCTTTTTGTTTATTTTTATTGTTTTGAGTGCTTTTGATTTATTGTACGATGGTACGGTACCCTTCGTGTGCGATACCGACCCGCACTTAACCGATTTTTAATAATAGCGGCTTGTGAGTCTGATTGAACCAAACTGTTAACTTTATCAGCGCCCAGGAAACCGGGCATCAGAAGAAGTCAAACTTCAATTTTTTTAACCGACTTCACAAAAGGAGGAGGTTTACAATTCGTCCGGATATATATTTTTTTATTATTTTTTATTATTTTTTTATGTATGTACACCGATTACGCCTAGACGGATGGACCGATTTGGAAAATATTTTTTTTGTTTGAAAGGGTTTACCTTCCCATTGGTCCCATTGACACCAGGTCAGGATCTGATGATGGGATCCTGGAGAAATCGAGGGAACTCTTCAAATATTATAGGCAGACCTATAATGATTTTTGTGTATTTCATAATAACCCGTGCAAATGCACAAGGTAAGCATAATATTGTGATGCGGAACTGATGATGAAGACCACACATGGCCACCAGAACTGCCCAGGTACAAATACAATCTACTATGCGTAGCTGACGGGCAACGCATAGCCTAAACCGGTGGACCTAGAGCCATGAAACTTTGTACAGGGGTTCCAAGTAGCGTAGGGTAGCACTGAGATGGTATTTAATGAAATTAATTACCCAAGGGGGGGGAAAAGGGGGTTAGAGTTTGTATTAAACTCAATCTAATCAAATAGGGTTTGTGGAAGTCGGTTTTTTCTAAAGTTTACTTTTTGTTTCAATTATTATACATTTGAAATATGGTGGTACATGATCCGTGTGGAACAGAACATAACATAGCGTCGCGCCTTTTCCCATACGGGTTGGGGGGGGGGGGGGGCAGGGGCACGACTGTGCACACTTTTAGCCAGTGATTCAATACTCCATTCATTTAGCGTGACAGGGGGCTAGCCCACCGCCGCAGCTGGAGCAATGAAGGTTTCCTCACGATGTTTTCCATCACCTTAGAACGTCCGTCTAAGGTACTTAAGAAATGACTTATCTCATTGGTACGTGGTCAGCACCGGGATTCGAACCTGCATCTCCTACGTGAGAGGCAAGCATGAATACCACTAGACCACGGAACTCATTGTCCATAATGAATTCTTATTATTCTTCTTTTTAACCGACTTCCCGTTAAGCGTGTTGCATCGATTTGGTACCATAAAGATTTTGTCGAGATAACACTGCGCCTTTGTCGAAAAGAAAAATAACTTAGCCTCTTGAGTGTAAGGTCAGTCGGGGTGAGGTGACCTTGAGCTGTGGAGTTTCGGACATGGCCGGTATCGCCACATCTAAAGTAGACGCCGCCGACGAATATTAATTACATCGCTTAATTTTTCAGACAACTACGAAATATTGCTTTACGACTTGTAGAAGATAAAGCATTGCGCGGGCGCTGCGACTAGTGTGTTAGGAGAAAAGAAAAATTGTCACTCGTGTCGGTCAAATGACTGATTCTGTGAAATTCATTTAGCGTCGTCCTTGGAGATGATACTGGGACTTATCACTTTGATGAGCCACGGTATCCACATTCATTAAGGATTGATTCAGAGGTGATTCCATCGTTTGCGTCGCAAGCGTGTGTAAGGAAAACATACACCTTCATATGTGATATCAATCTACAACAGACGACGCTCGAAACAAAACACACAAGTTTAATAACCTACTTACTTGATTTACGTAAATGTCACCTTTCACATTGTGTGTTCAAAGTTTATTACCCATGAATTTAGTGATATGAAGGTTTCCTCATGAAGTATCGTAAAGAAACCTTCATATCACTAGATTGTCATAACATCGGTGAAATTTGCTCTAAATGCCAGCTCTTGACACCGATAAATAAACCAATCACGCTCGTGTCAAACGTAAATTGCAAGCAAACATCCTCGTAAATATCAATTCAACAGAGATAGCGATAGAAACTGGATGTCAGAGATTTGAAAAGTGTGAAATTAATATTGTTTTATTACTGTATGGGGTGCTCCTGGGTAGAGCCCACACATTCGCTCGGGGACGGGTACATGGGAGTAAAACCAAGAGGTTATCGACGCACAGCAGACTGTATTCACTTTTCACAGATACCGTGCTCAGTCACTAGATGGAAAGTATTATTCGATGATAACTCTGGTTTGGAACTAACTAACCCTAGATCTTACAATACTCTGGTAAACTCCTTATTATGCTTATAACTCAGGTACTAAATATATCAGGAAGATTGCATGAAATCACGCTCTCTTAATAGCTAATCTCTAGACGTGTACAGGGTCACGTCCCGTGAGACTGTACAATTACCTTTGCTATTTTGTGGGCAGATTAATTTAATGTATGTGGCGCCTCCTGGCGGGGCCAGATGGACTTCATTAGACGGAACGAAATCGAGCAAGGGCCGAGCACTAGTGCTCGTTTATCAAACATGTCCGCGGCGGGCGGCGCGGCGTGAAACTTATAAATCAAAGCAAGGCCAGAGTTTTTGCTGATGATATACTACCACTACAAACCATAATATTAATGACAATACATAAAAATAATATAATACATCATCTCTTGGTTTCATTTAAATTGGAAAGCTCAAAAGTTTTTGCCGGAAAATCAGTTTGCACGTTCAGTTCTTAAGGCGAGGTATGAATAATTACAAACCAAGGTCAACGAAGATTGCGCAAGTGAGAAGCGAATATAACTCGGAAATAGAAACAAGTGGGATGACAATTGTGCGCAAGCACCTAATCTGAATCAACGTAAGCGCCAAAACGGAAAAAAAACATAAAAAATAAGCTATTTCAGGGAATTACATTTCAGTCCTCAAATGGCTAGTAACAGCAGTAAATGTAGCCCATTAATGTCCCCACCGATTGGCACAGGCCTTTACCCGGATCCAAGTAAGATTGAGCCATACTCCACCACGCTGGCTCAGTTACAATTAATAGAAAGATGTTTTTACTACTACTTACTGCGGTTAGGAAAAAACATTGGAAAAAAGGGTTGACTTTGGATTTATTTTCTATCGAGGAGATTATATCCAAACACGTTTTCCATCACGAAAACCCTAGATTATATAGTCAAATTATATATCCCAGAAATTGATTACGGTTTGGCGAGTATTTCCTGAAATACACATGAAAAAAGCACCCCTAATTTATTCATCAGGCGCCTTAATTGTGACTTTAAACTAATGATAATTGGATATTATAAGATATACTGCGGCCTAGTTAAATAATGCCCACGAGACTCGTATGCGGCTGCAGGGTCGGTATTTCGGTATAGTTTCCTGCGGCTCGCTGCGACATTTGTCTTCGCGGTTTCCTCTACCACGCGAGTGCCCACTTCCGCCGGAAACCGCTAGTAATAGTAGAAAAGTTCAGGTCAAAAAGCAACTGCTCAGCAGCGGGTATAGTACAGACGCGTGGTTACAGTTTACACAAAACATATTGTTCGATTTTAGATACCTACCCAAGATTTAAAATATGATTACCTGTCAAGAAACTTGTTGTAAAGTAGATAACGCAAAGCTGTTTACTAAGTAACTAACTAAACTCGATGTTAAGAATAAACTACTAATGAAATAGTATCCTTAAGAATGTACGGCTGCACCCGTAGCATCCCTGCCGCTGCGGCTTGCCCCGCGGGAATCTCGACGTAATCAGAGAGTGCAGGATCGAGCATGCCTGCCGCCGCGGCCTGCCCCGCGGGAGTCGCGACGTCATCAGAGAGTGCAGGACCGAGCATGCCTGCCGCCGCGGCCTGCCCCGCGGGAGTCGCGACGTCATCAGAGAGTGCAGGACCGAGCATGCCTGCCGCCGCGGCCTGCCCCGCGGGTGTCGCGACGACATCAGAGAGTGCAGGACCGAGCATGCCTGCCGCCGCGGCCTGCCCCGCGGGAGTCGCGACGTCATCAGAGAGTGCAGGACCGAGCATGCCTGCCGCCGCGGCCTGCCCCGCGGGAGTCGCGACGTCATCAGAGAGTGCAGGACCGGGCATGCCTGCCGCCGCGGCCTGCCCCGCGGGAGTCGCGACGTCATCAGAGAGTGCAGGACCGAGCATGCCTGCCGCCGCGGCCTGCCCCGCGGGAGTCGCGGCGTCATCGGAGAGTGCAGGACCGAGCATGCCTGCCGCCGCGGCCTGCCCCGCGGGAGTCGCGGCGTCATCAGAGAGTGCAGGACCGAGCATGCCTGCCGCCGCGGCCTGCCCCGCGGGAGTCGCGGCGTCATCAGAGAGTGCAGGACCGACCACACGCTTTACATGTCTCCGTCATTATTATTACATACAATTGGATTAATTATTTAGGCTTAAAACTATCTCCACGCCAAAATTAATTTTCGACAATAAAAAATATCTTAGCTAAGATCAACAACAATTATCTAATACATGTACTATAGTCCAATAAAATTAGCAAAACCTTGGAAGAAACCTGGACACAATTCATAGCATAACTGCAATTTTCTTTTTCTATGATATTATAGTAGTCTTGTTATTGTAGTCGTAAAAACCCCTCCACCAACCCGCACTGAGCCAGCGTGGTGGAGTATGGCTCAATCTTACTCGGATCCGAGTAAAAGCCTGTGCCCCTCGGTGGGGACATTAATGGGCTACATTTACTTTACATTACTTTATGATATTATTAGTTATAGTTAAAATAAAAAGAATTAAACATTTTAAGTCTCAGTTTTATATTCATAACCGAAATGTAGATTGAAATTGGTTGCCCACGTAAAACATGCTAATGATATTAGACAGTTTTACAGACAACCAGTAACGTGGTGACCGCCACCGACGCAATAGCGGTTTTCGTAACGTTTACACGATACGAGTAGATAACGCCCACTTCTATTCCCATCCCTAGTTCCAACGACGCCATGTTTGCGGTCGGGTAGTACAATTTAATAGCTGACTTGGCGTTCTATTTGTATGATATGTAGAGCCTTTTTACCCTTATCTTTGCAAATAAATATCTTATTTCTTATTTCCCCCCGCACTAGGCATGCTACGGGTTCTGATCTGATAGAGTCTGATATTCTCTAAAATATTAGTTCGGTTGCAACATATAATTTTATTTTGGTATCAAGCGTGTTTGACGCCGCTCTAGACTGCGTTGACCCCGCCAGTGGCGAGTCGTTGTCATGACGACCGCGGCCACACTCCCCCCTCCTCCCACCACTCCGCAGGCCTCACCCCCCATTCGTCCAAGGGCAAGGTTGACGTCCTCTGTGGACATGGAGCAGCAGACCACCCTTGTTGGACACTGGCTTTGTCGTGAAATGATCTAGAAAACTGATGTCTAGATCCATCATCCACAATGACTTATCCACGAGCGAAGTGATGTCTGATCAAAGCGCCTGAAGATAGTTCTAGTCTCTTATCATGATTATCTAATGATGCTAATGCTAATCTAAGTAGCTACAGCTGTATCGGTTATTATTCCTTGTTCTTGACTTGATTTTTGTAGAGATTGTGGTCTTGTGAATTAACTGACTGTTATTCATGTACATACATGATGGAGTTTTCAAAATAATTTGGTTTAAGGTAACTTAAAAGGGGACATTAATGGGCTACATTTACTTTACTTTACTTAAGATAACATAGAGGAGTATAGCGGGTTATTTGCTGTGGTAAAAGCTGCAATTTGGGAGTGTAAATTCTCAAGACGTAGCCTATTCCAGGGAGCGTAGGGATCTACCTACATCCCTCGCGTGGCCGTGATGGTACTTACTTTGTTATAAGGCTACCACTACCACTAATTTATTTATAAGTGATGCCTCTGTTGATGTTATTTTTGGCATATCATTGTGTTTGAAAGATCATAATTAGGAGGTTCTTTGGAGTTCAAAGTAGTAATAAAGAGACCTGTTATTTGAATAAATATTTTTGAATTGAGCTTTCTACTTTTCCTCAGCTCCGATCAAACTTTATTGAGGGACAGTTTCTTTAAACAAAAGTTACCTAATTGGTCATTTATTTATATTTGAGCTATTCCAATAACCTTGAAAGCATTAAACTTCGATGACTTTACGATAAATAGCCGTAAATTATAAACTTGTACATTTTTCAAGTCGGTGGATTGCGTTAAACACGGCATGCGACAGTCTCATAAGTAGCATTTACCATTTAATATGTATTGTAGGTATTCCTATACGTTTAATTGTGAGAACAGCCCAGGTTCAAGGTGAGTCCAATAGAGTTGATCGGTAGATCTAGACTAGTGCCACTAGTACCGCATTCTTCAATAAATGATAAGCAACTTTAGTGCACGCATAGTAAGGTTATCGGGTAGGTAGATAATCGCAAATACGAGTAGGCATTGTGCTGTTGGGCTCCTTTACATATCGCAAATTATAATAAATAAATACTAAATAAGTGTAAAGGACTAATGGTGGAAGGTCACTCAAGACTTCAGGCACAGAGGACATATTCCACAAACTGAAGCTCTTTGTCTCGAAGCAACCTAAGTCGCCAGTAGATCGCGATATTTACCAAGGCGAAACTGCATCAGTTACTTATTGGCAGAGCTTTGCGTTTGGTTTTTATTTATTTATTTATATATTTATTTACATTAATGCAGTTCGCACTGTGGGCGAGCAGTAAGTATGGACGGGGCGAAGCTGCTTCACTGTTGATACGGGCAACCTTTGCCTTTGGTAACTTATAATTTTCGATAATTTGAAAACATTCCTATTAATCACATTCATGGATCGCGGGTGTTTGGTGGGTTCGCGCGCTGATACTTATAGTGTGGAAACGCTTTGACCCATGAGTAACTGTAGCGTGTTATCAGAAACGCAAACCTCCTCAAGGGCAGAGTAACTATTACATGGTTTTGGTGGGAATATGTATTTATGAAATCACCAAACTTATCCGGCCGTCGTCGCCTACAGATGTCTCAAACAAATCACAACATTCTGTGCAGCTACGTTCTCGTCGTGACGTAATTATAGCTCTGCAAAGTGCTTTGCTAAACAACAGATAATGTAAAAACGCAAAGGCATTTGATATTCCGACTCACCACGGCGGCTCCTTCTTCAACTTGACGTTATTATACAGCGCCCTCGGCGTGCTAGCATACGTGTACGGGCCCTTGGGCATCGGCGGGCCCTCCACCAGCACGTTTCTCACCGTCATGCTCATGGCGGCGCCCGCGCAGCCCGCGGCGCGCCCACAACACCCAACACTCCTCGCAGCACGCCACTAGGCAGCAACACATTGACCAACACACGCACGATTACCTTCTCACCACGATTCACAATATCACAAAGGTTTGGTCTGTTGTGTTGACAAGCGGAAGGATCTGACGCGACTGATCGGTTTTCACTGTCACATTTGAACGAGGAATCGATAGATTAGGAGTCGATGTCCGGTGTGAGTAAACAGTGCGTGCAAACGAGGTTACAGGCTTCAAGGAGGTTGTTTGTTGTTTTTTGATGAGCCCGTCTCGTAGTGCGGAGTAACAAGTAGGCGCGGGTTGCTATGGCGACCGGTCAACACGGTATCGTGTCACGGAGGGATCCCGCTTTTTTTGCACGCCGCTGTAACATGGCTGTGACGCTGCACGCGAAACTAACTTTTCAACACACTTGCTCGTAAAGTGACCCGTTGGTTTTAGAATCATAATGCTGCATATAATTATACACGCGTGCGGAAATAACATATGGAAATAGTTTTAAAGGAGAATGGCCAAAAATGTATGGACCAAAAACCCAGAGTCGATTCAATAATTTTATATACAGCAATGTAGTCCATCAATACAAAGACTCGAAAATGTATTTCGTTTACCGTAAAACCATCCCCTGACGCCACATGGGCTCGCACGCCACATTGGCTCGTACGCCACATGGGCTCGCACGCCACATGGGCTCGCACGCCACATGGGCTCGCACGCCACATGGGCTCGCACGCCACATGGGCTCGCACAGCGCAATGCCAAAATACTTCTTATATTAGGTTATGCTGATTCGGTCATTTAAATGTATATTGTGTATGTATACAGGATGTCTCATTCAAATCGGTCAGTATGGGAAAGTCTGAAACTATAAGACATACGAAGATTTGTTCATAAGGAACCATCTCATGGTTTTTAATAAGAAGAAAAAACTGCATTCATACATTTAAAAAACCTGTACTCAGGTCGGGAATCGAACCCAGTTGTTTTGAAAGAAAAACTTCCATTATTTCTATTTAGATATCGATTGTGTAGGTCTTACTTAAGCAGTAAATGGCTCTATGAAACATGATGTCAAAAATGAATAAAATGTATTGTTTTCACATACTTACTTTAATTTATTTTACATTTTATTCATTTTAGACATCATGTTTAGAGCTTTAATAAGAGATCTCTTCTAGCAAACCTAGGATGGATAAAACGTGACCTACGTGTGACCAACACTACATAATGCCTACTGTGCACATCAATAAATACTAAATTAATTGTCTATAATTTGACTATAGACTACAATAATAATATTATTATTAATAATTCACAAGCGTGTATTCAAAAATTACAACAGTTTTATGATAAAAATGGCGTACAAGTAATACGATACATCGTAGTTTTTATAGTCCTAGCGGTTCACCTAATTTAGTTTTTATAGTCCTAGCGGTTCACCTAATTTAGCTGCAAATGGTGTTAAAGCTATGAAAATTGGCACGATTGATCTGGGCAAAAAATAAATTTGACCCGTAGTATTATCTCTTCTGTGCCCGTAGCACAAAAAAAAGTAGGCGAGTTATGACGTCATCTGTTTTTTGTATGGAATTTAAAAAACGTTTTCTGAAACCTATCGTGTGTGGTGTCAAAACAGCGTCAGGAAACCTAAATTTCTTTTTTATTTATTTATTTATATAAATGATTTTTTGGGGTTAGATACGAGGATAATACGTATCATTTGAGGTATATTTAAAAAATATATATTCAACAGTACCGGGTCTGAAGGAGCCCAAACTTAGTATTGTTTTGAAAATAATTTTGACTTTAATTAGAAACTAGTGACTGAAATGTAATGATGTGATATATTTTTAGAACCGGCTCAAAAAGCCCTTTCATTTGACATCACACACGATAGGTTTCAGAAAACTTTTTTTTAAAAATTCCATTCAAAAAACAGATGACGTCAAAACTCGCCTCCTTTTTTTTTCGTGCTACGGGTCAAATTAATTCCTATGGTCTAAAGATCAATCGTGCCGATTTTCATAGCTTTAACACCATTTGCAGCTATATCATGAAATTCGGGTTGTACCGCTAAGTCTCATATTTCCTATGTAATGTAGCGAAAAAAAATCAATATCGAGATACAGGAATTGCATAGTTCCAATTCCAATTCCAAATTATTTATTGCTACATTGTGGTTGCAGAGTTCTTAAAGTAAGGAGGTCCCGACAGTGGACCCTGTAAGGGCACTGCAATTTCTTACAAACTAACTTAAATATCTAACACAGAGTTGGTGTTATCTAGTGGTGACATCTAGTTGAGTATCAAGGTAGTACATAAAATACGATTTATTAATTACCTGCTCAGCGCCCTCTAGCAGACAGTTGCGGTACTAGGAGGCGTGCTACACCTTGTAGCACAGTTCTTTGCCCGAGGGCGAGTGACGTTGCATGCGACGACAGGACTGAGTTGGTCGGGCATTTCAAGTTCTCAAGCATAACGATAGAGGGCACTTTAAATATTATTATTTGTGATTACTAATTATTGACTATCGTGAGCACGCAAACCATAGAGTAACTTATTCGCAAACTTCCATACAAAGAGCGGTAAAGTTTTCCACCTCGAAAATTGACCAATTTTCACATTTTTAGAATTCCGTACCCGAATCGTGCTAAACGGGACCCTAATGACCAGTTTACATTGGTCAAGGGCAGTAGACAGTGGACAGTGGCGATATTGTATGAACGTCACGTTGACTCGCCACTGTCCGATCGGTTTAAACCACCTGTACTGTCCACTGTCCACTGTCCACGGTCCTCCCTCTGTCCACTGTCCTTGACCAAAATGTAAACTGGCCATAAGACTGCGCTGTCCGTCCATCCGTCCGTCCGTCTGTCCGTCAGCGGCCAGCGGGCTCTTTAGCACGAACCGTATAGCTAGTAAGTTGAAACTGTCCTGTATACGTTTGCTAAGAAAACGTATAGTAAATGTGATTTGACTTTTTGTGAATGTGAATACGGTGAGTATTTTGCCGCCCCATATAGAAAAACATTTGAGTGTAATAATTGACCGAGCGAGCGAAGCGTCTCCGTTTCAGGTTTGGGCAAAAATGCTTTCGTATGTCTGTCCGGTTGTTCTCCTCTACAGGTCGCATTTATGAACCGATTCTCGTGAAATTTTGTGAGCAGGTTGGAAAAATAAATAGAATTTTTTACTCGAGCCAGTTTTTAGATTTTTTTCAAAATGGCCGAGTTATGGGGTTTGAAAATGTAAAAAAACCGATTTTAACAAATGAGGTGTCGTTAGATTTGTGGAAATCGTGAGAGTGACACAGACCATATTATTTATGTAAAAAAACCGATTTTAACAAATGAGGTGTCGTTAGATTTGTGGAAATCGTGAGAGTGACACAGACCATATTATTTTAGTGAAAAGTCAATAGATTGTATTTCAAATCGCAAAATGTAGTTTACAAAGTTATTGGTGCGGCTACTTTCATACTGTATGTACGTAACCAGGTACATTCATAAGTTTGTATGTGTTATTGAAAGAATATTATTGTGTGTTAGCAGTTCAGCTTTCCCACCGACATACTCGCGCGGTCTACAGCTCACAGAGCCACTAGTTATAATTTAAAGTTTTAATATTTACTCCTATTTCCCCCGTAACATTTGAAGCACGGGTAAGCACTCGGGTATTAACTCAAGACGGACGGACACGGACGTCACAAGACAAAATACAACAAATAACTCCACTTCATTATTGTTTAAACAGTACATTAACAACCCCTCCAGCCCTCCCCAGCCCCCCTCCCCCCTGGATGCGGAGGGCGATGAAGACATCATAAAATAATGACAATATAACTTTTCACGAGATAATTTCTCTTTGGTGACAACCCTCTTGAAATATCGCTTTTAGAGCTGCAGCTGGACATTGCGAATGATACCATCAGATAAGTGCTGGAAGGTTGCTATTTGCTTGCGCAGTGCCATCGCGGGGGCGTTCCACATTAGACAACGATACTGGACAGGGTTGTCAAAGCGTGCAGCAATAAATATAGTTGCGCTTTCACTTACAAGAGAAGAATGGAGTTTAATGATCTGTGCGTAATGCCCTTGAAACATAACTTCCGCGCTCTTTTGTGACTCGTAAAAAACCCGCGTCGCGTGCCGCTCTATTGCTGACTTCCGTTTTTTCCTCAAATAGATGGCTATATTACAAAATACTCAAACAAATATGTATGCAGCATTAAAGGAAATATACAATCGTGATTTTACATAGCAAACTGTATACCTTTCACCAATTAATGCCAATGTACTTATATCCAAAAAGGTACCTAACGACAACCAGTAACAACTATCTTTGAAATAAAAACCACCATTTGAGAAGCTTATCTTATACAACGTGTAAATTAATTAACGCAAAATGAGAAACTGCTGCTGTGTATCTTTCATTATAAAACCTTTCATTAAAAAAATTTGATCAGAGCCACTTTATTTTTCACTTTCCAATATATTTTGGCCTGAGTCGGTCAGCTGATTTGTATGGAGAAGTGAAAAAAAAAGTTGCTCTGATCAAATCGGTTACATAATGAAAGTTGCTCAGAATGAAGTCCCTAACAAAGTAGTATTTTATTTTACGTTAATTACATTACATCTTGTCTAGTATAGGTACTAAAGAAAGAAAGAAAGAAAGAAAGAAAGAAAGAAAGAAAGAAAGAAAGAAAGAAAGAAAGAAAGAAAGAAAGAAAGAAAGAAAGAAAGAAAGAAAGAAAGAAAGAAAGAAAGAAAGAAAGAAAGAAAGAAAGAAAGAAAGAAAGAAAGAAAGAAAGAAAGAAAGAAAGAAAAAGTATTTATTTTGCCATTAAAACTAAAAACAAACAAAAAACATACAGACAGAAAAGAAATTATACTGGCAAAAAAGGAAAGGTCTCACAGCATCTGCTGGGGGCGGCAGTACAAAAATTATAGTAAAGTGTTGCACCCAGCGCTGATTTTCAAATCGTTACTAGTACAGAAAACTAAGGTAATGTAAGTACTTATTTTGTCACATAAATAATTACAATTACGTTCTCAACTGCTATTACCTTGACCAAGAGACCATAAACCTTTACAAAGTAGTGTTGCGTTGCCGAGGGAGGATATTAGTGCAGAGCCGGAAGTGTAGCTCGTTTGTCGCGGGCGACGGAAGTGACGTCACGTGACCGGCGGCGTGCGCGCGCGCAGCTAAGCGTCCGCCCCGCGAGAGCTTTTTAGCAAATGTATCGCGAGCAATAAAGCTAATCAATTGACAAGGAATGTTAAAAGTGATTTATTACAACTTTTGACAGCTATTAAATTGGTGCTGCGTTAAAAAAGTAAATAGAAGAATGGAATCCTATTTGTGTTCGAAAACAGAATCGTTTGTGTGGAATGTTGATTTAAATGATCGTTGCGGGTTGAAGAGCGGGGAACAATCCGGCGCAGTAATGGCCGTGTTATTCCTATATAAATCGTTTCTAAACAGGCGTGTGTCGGTCCGGCCGACTCCGCGCTGAACAAATAGAGCTCCCGCCGCGAGCCCCGCGGGTCCCCGGCGACCAACAAACGACATCACGCACCGAAACCTTATATCTGGTGAAATACTTTTAACTGTACACAGTTTAAAGTTCATAACTATTATGTTGCCACACTCTATTGAGTGGGATACCCCGTGGAGCGCTTCGATAGCGTCATCTCTACCTATTACTTTCATAAGGTATCAATAGTAGTATTGGTAGCACCTACAAGTGTAATTGAAATACGACGCCTGAGTAGGTAAAATATATAAATACATCTGACGCAAATAAGACTACAGTTTACGGTCACAGCCATAGAGAGTGGAGACAGTTAAGTGCCGGCTGAATGGGATGACTTTAGCAAATGAAAATAAAAAGTTTTCCCACAAAAACACGGGCCCCATCCAATTTATTAGCGATACCCGACATACATATGTATCGTGGCTGGCGCGTCGCGTCGCCTGAACTTCGGCTAATGAAATCAATTGAATTAAACATTAGAGCGGCCATTTCGGGAATTGCCTGAGTCTGGATGAAAAAAAATGTTAGCCAGCATCCTGACGACACTGCTCTCGTCTAATTTAGAGAATAGTCCGTGGCTGTTCATTAGCCATCATTGTGATTAAAATGTTTTGTAGTACTGGTAGTACTACCTTAAGTATGAGGTATCATGAACCCGAAATAGTGAGATCGGAATTACCAAATCGTCACTGGAGTATATGTCATTTGATTATTATGTATAGTAATCAAATGACATACACTCCACTGATAATTTCGTTCCGCAGTACATTTTATGCGTGTAGTTGTTGCTACCGGGGTGTGTTACTCGTGGGTATGAGTTTTTATGGTAATTCGGCGAATCGAATCAAAGCACTCGGTAATGTCATTAATTTATTGAGTCCTAGTTTTTGTTTCTCTTTTGTTTGTTTTGTTTTGGCTCGTCAAATAAAATGTATTCAGTCTTTACTTTTTACAGGAAGCTGTGTTTGGTCGTATCGATATCGATAGAGTGACGCTGATATTATTTTAAATCATGAACCTGTGATTTTAGATAAAAGTTTGAACGAATAAACGTATGTCCTACGTACTGTACCCCCGATTAGTTGTTTTTATGAAAACTTACTTAAAAAACCCATGTCAGCTAGAACAGCTGAGTATAGCTAACGTTTCACTATTATGGGATATAAATTTTATATTTGTATATAAATAAACTATAGTTTTGTCTATGATGAAGTAAGAGTAAGGATATCTAATACTTATTAGCACAGTGTAAACGGGCTCATAGATAAAGTCGAACAAGCAATACCTACTTACATCTTGAGATGTAATTTATATCCCACAGTGAAAAGTAAGTTTGAAGGTGTACCGTCAGTTCTAGACTACCCCTGACACCCTGACAGTCAGTGTCGCACTGACATGACATCCCGCCGAGATATAAACAATCATCATCATCATCATAATCATTAAATCATCTCAAGACATTATAATTTCCAGGTTCTCAAATGAGAACCTGACTACTTGACACTGGCAAAATTAACCTCAAAAGAGGTTAGGACGCCATTTTAATAAAAAGAAGAAGAAGAAGAATATGTATCATTCCGGCTCGGACGTCCCTGCATGCGCTCCGGCTGCGCGGGCGCAAGGTGCGATCATTCTCTATCCGTGGCGACTGCGAACTGTCACTCAAGTCTGATACATGGCATTATTATAATGTAAAGTATGGTAATGTACCGCGCACGTGGCGCCACGTGACCGCACCACCAGCGACAAGACCTTATGTAAGACAGCTCACTCGGTGCGCCTGCGACCGTCAGCGTCTTGATACGCATGAGTATGGACAAGCTGCGTGCGACGGACCAAGCAAGTCTTACTGCGCAAATAACAAAACATTTTTACATACAGGCACAAACGTTGCTTCTGCTCCACCCTAGGTAATGGGAACCAGAAACAGCGATATCACAAAGACATCAAAGACCTGGGGATTAGTTTTTGTGTTTTTTATTCCCAGCCGGGAAGCGAGCCCGGGACCTTTCACACGGTAGGCAGAGCCAAAACTTCTGCGCCATATAGAGGTCGTCAGTAGATCCAGTAACTATACCTAGGTAATTATTGGATAGCTTGATGACTTTAGATAATTTGGATGATTTTGAGAGTGTGCCTAAAATATAGTGACTTAGTTATGTTGAGGCAGGAATGCTGTAGCTGATGAATAAAAACTATGCTTTGCTATTTGCGAACTGAGACAGTTTATTTAATATTATAATGCAATATATACAAAATAGCTGACCCTGTAAGGATCGCGCAAGACGATTACGATGTGCGGAGGGTGCGAGTGGAATGCATGATAGGCTGTCTCACACCATATAATAAACCGGGCCGCGCCTCTCGATCTTCAGTATGAGTCGCTGTGTCGATGCTGCTACAGTGCTCCCCCTCAAGCGAAGCGTACGGGAGGTCTAACAACACGTCCTGATCTTGTCCTCCGTTCTATGTTTTCCTCAGACGACTCTTCGCTCATAGTGTAAGCTGGTTTGAGGCGATCGATGGACACGTTGACTTGTCGACCCGGCAATTGTAGTAAAAAGTACTTGTCGCATCTTTGTAGCACCGGATAGGGTCCTTCGTAGGGTGCCTGCAGAGGTCTTCGTACAGCGTCAACACGCATGAAGACGTATTCACATGTGTGCAAGTCCTTGTGCACGAAAATCGTACGTTGTCTGCTTTGTTTACGTTCTACCGGACGGAGGTCATTGATCTGTTGCGCCAGCTGATTGACGAAGTTGTGAGTCATTTCCATTGGCCGCGTTGACACCCCTCTTGCTGGAGATGCGATGAAATCGCCTGGCAGGCGAAGTGCGCGCCCGTATGTAAGTTGAGCTGCGCTTGTTCCCGTGTCCGGTCGCGTCGCTGCTCGTAGCCCCAATAGAACAGTAGGTAGTTCGTCTGTCCATTTGTTGATGTTTTCTAAACGGGCCATAAGCGCTGCTTTGAGTGAGCGATGCCAGCGTTCTACTATCCCGTTACTTTGTGGATGGTATGCAGTAGTTCGTATTTTCTCAATGCCGAGTAATTTCGCCAGTGCAGAGAAAAGTTGACTTTCAAATTGGCGGCCTTGGTCGCTGGTGAGGCTGGCCGGACATCCGAAGCGGCTTATCCATCCCTCGTAAACAGTCCTCGCTATAGTTTCGGCGGTTATTTCTTGCACGGGTAAGGCTTCAGGCCATCGAGTCTTGCGGTCGATTATAGTAACGAGGTAGCGATGTCCTTGCGCTGTCGTGCATAGCGGCCCAACAATGTCAACATGGATATGCTCGAAACGGTCGCACGGAGGAAAGGTCGCTATGTTGCTCGATGTGTGTCTTTGAATCTTGGCTTGTTGACACGAAGTACATGTTTTGGCCCAGTTGCCGATGTCCGTGTTCATGGAAGGCCAGAAGTATTTCTCTTGCATGAGCTTGCGCGTGGTTCTAATGCCTGGGTGGCTTATGTTGTGCACGGCGTTAAATGCGATGCGACGAAAGTCTTCAGGGAGGTAAGGTCGAACGTGTGATGTAGATATCTCGCAGTAAATCATCTCGTTTGAGTTAGGTATATTCATCTTCTTTAGTTGCAAATTTCTTTGTAGCAGTAGCGGTTTAATTTGTGTGTCCGTCTCTTGTGCAGCGGCGAGCTCCCTGTAGTCGATGGGGGCGGGGCATGTGATAGCTTCTATCCGTGACAGAGCATCTGCGACGACGTTATCTTGCCCGCTGATGTGTCGTACATCTGTTGTAAACTCGCTGATGAAAAGTAGTTGACGCGTTCGTCGGGGCGTGTCGTTGTCAGACGGCGGCTTGTTGATCGCGTAGGTCAGCGGTTTATGGTCGGTGAATACGGTGAGATGTTGCCCTTCGAACATCTTCCTGAAGTGTTTCAGTGCCATGTAGATAGACAACAGCTCGCGATCGTATGTGCTGTATCGCTGCTGTGTAGGCGAAAACTTCTTGGAAAAGTAGCCGAGTGGTTGCCAGGCGTTGTTTACTCGCTGTTGTAGTACCGCTCCTGCGCTCGAGTCGGATGCGTCACACATGAGGGCGAGGGGGGCGGAGGCAGACGGATGTGCGAGCAAAGCTGCGTTACAATTCAATTCAATTCAATATTCATTTATTTCAGACCGTTTAGTCCATAGTGTTAGTAACAATATCTTAAAGTCTAGAGTTAGTAACAAACATAAAATTAAAATAAAATACACACACACGCGAGCATCTCATCTCGTAGTGTGGAGCTGCACCCAACGACTCAACATTGGGGAGTCCCACCGGTCTATAAATACACTCAGGATTCTGTTGGTGCTGCCGCGGAGGCGAGCCAGCATGGAGGCGCTTCGTTTTCTCATTATAGCGTAAAAGTCATCCGTACGCGCCTCCGCAAACATGCCAGAGGCACTGCAGAACCGCGGTAGCCGCAGCAGAACCCTGAAAGCGTTATTATACTGGACCCGCAGGTCGCTATATGCCCGCTGCTTAAAGTCGACCCAAAGGCTGCAGGTGTAAAATGACTGGCAGTATGCTTTAAAAAGCGTGATTTTAACTGCTTTCGTACACCTAGCGAACCTTCGGGCCAGCATATTACAGCGGACAGCCAGCGACCTGCGTTCCCTCTCAATGTCCATATTATCTTTAAGATCATCAGTGACCCAGTGGCCCAGGTATTTGAACTTCTGTACCCTACATAGAGGAGTGCCACAGAGTGAGACTTCAGGCAGATTATGGTAGGTTTTAGAGCCTGATTTAAAAACCATAAGCTCACTCTTCTTTGCATTATACCTGAGCCCATGGGCCACCGCATAGGACTCACACATTGCCACGAGCTTCCTAAGAGCACTAACCGACGGGCTCAGTAGCACCATGTCATCGGCATAACTGATGTTGTTCATACAAACACCATCAATATGACAACCAACATTGGCGCCGCTGAGCTCACCGATCAGTCGGTTCATATATAGGTTGAAGAGCCGCGGTGAGCTCAACCCCCCCTGCCTCACCCCGCACTCCAGCCCATACTCTTCCGAGTAAGCGCTAGCCCATCGTACGCTGTTCCTCTGATGATCATACCAGTACCTAAATAATGATACAATGTCAGACGGCACCGTTGTATCCTCACGCAGCTTACCCCATATTACGTCATACGACACAAGATCGAACGCCTTTGACAGATCCAAAAAGCAGGCGAACACCGGCGTTTTCCTAATGGTATAGTACTGGACAGTTTGCTTGAGGCACAGTATGGCGCTCTCCGTCGACAGTCCCGGCCTAAAGCCGAATTGAGCGTCGTGGAGTTGTACATGTTCAGCCAACTGCTTGTCAAGCAAACTGTCCAATACCTTTGCAACAACTGTAGCCAGGGATATAGGCCTGTAATTGGACACGTCAGAGGCGTCCCCAGTCTTACTCTTTATTATCGGTACGACAACAGTATGCATCAAGGCCTGTGGCAGATAACTATGACTAACACATAAGTTAAAAAATAAGGAGAGGACTCTTGGTAGGTGGGGTCCCGCCAGCTTAAGGTGCTCGATGCTGAGACCATCATGACCCGGAGACTTACCTCTTACCATGCCTCTAATGATGGCTTCCACTTGTTTAGCGTTAAACATGGTGGGTGTCCCCCCGCCACTGGTCTCAGCCTCGGTCACGCGTTGCTCGCGTGGCAACAGTGATTTCACAGTAAAGTGCTGTCGAAACAAGTTCGCTATGGCAGTAGGCTCATTCAATCCAGCGACGCTCACGGGCAGACCCGTCTTTGCATTTAGTTTATTGGTCGACTTCCAAAACTTTCCAAACAATTTTTCTGAGTGTGTTTTTGCAAGCATATCCATCTTAATTTGTTGCTCATTATTTAAACAGAACTTTAATTTAGCTTTAAAATGTTACGTATGCAGTCTTTGCTCGAGTTGAATGCTTTTTCTGCTTCGTCGTTCCATACGATTTTGCTTTTGTCATTCTTCTTAGAGTTGTGAAGGTAAGCATTCAGTGGCGCTTGTATTTCCGCGGCCTTTGGAATGTTTTCTCGGTAAAAATTTAGCATGCCGAGGAATCTTCGCAATTCTTGTATTGTTGTCGGTTTCGGGAACGTGACGATAGCTTGAGCTTTCTCTTCGAGTGGTTTGATGCCATCCTTGGATACTGAGTAACCAAGAAATTTAACCTCTTCTTGTCCAAGTACGCATTTCGACGCGTTAATAGTGATGCCGAACTCGTTCAATCGTTGTAAAACTGCGCGGAGGTGTCTAGCGTGTTCCTCTTCCGTAGTTGAAGCGAGTATGACGTCATCCACGAATGGAAACGCATAGTCTAGGCCTTGAAGTACTCGATGGATGAACCGTTGAAAGGTTTGGCCCGCGTTCTTGAGTCCTGGGCACATTCTTGGGAACTCAAACAAACCGAAAGGTGTAATAATGGCTGTTTTCTCAATATCGGCTTCTAAGACTGGCAGTTGCTGGTACGCCCGGTTCAAATCCAACGTTGAAAATATTTCCTTCCCGCTGAGTTGATAGGTGAAATCTTTCAGTCTCGGTATTGGGTACCGGTCTGGTCTTGTGACGGAGTTAAGCCTTCTGTAGTCTCCGCAAACTCGAAGGTCTCCATTCTTCTTGGGTACAACGTGAAGAGGCGTCGACCAAGGGCTTTTGCTGGGACGGCATAGGCCCTGCTGCATCATGTCTTCGAATTCTTTCTTGACTGCATGATAGCGATGCGGAGGAATTGGCCGCGCCTTTGAATATATAGGTGGACCCGTGGTTTCGATGTGATGTTCCACGTCATGCTTGGGACACTCCTTCATTGATGATAATCGTGTGACGTCTGGGAATTCTGCCAAAATGTCGTGGTACTTTTGTCCGATGTCAATGGTGCGAATTGTAGGCACCGATGAACTGCATAACGGTGCTTTGATGGAAAGATTGGTGACTTTATCGATCAGTGATCGACCGGCGATGTCGACGAGAAGTTGATGATGTTGTAAGAAATCAGCGCCTAGTATTGGCTTACTGACTGCTGCAATGACAAACTTCCATCGGTAGGGTCTTCCTAAGCTGAGGTCCAGGTCCAATGTTTTCTCGCCATATGTTGGTATGACGGTATTGTTGGCTGCATACAATGATAGTTTCGTTGGTTCCGCACGTCTTCCCTTTTGTTTGGGAATGACGGAAATATTTGCACCGGTGTCGATCAGAAACGATAGCTTTGACTGCTTGTCGTAGACGAATAGACGGTGTGAATTATTCCAAGCGCCGGTTGCCGTCTCAGCCAACGCTGTATTTAGTTTTCCGACGGCGAAGTAAAGTTGTTATGATCAAACTTGCATGGCCGTGTGCATCTCTGCGCATTCCTTCCATAGCGACGATGATAGTAGCAGGTATCATTGGCGGCGGTAAGCGGGCCCTGTTGCGAGTACATGTGAGGTGCGCTGGAGTGAGAGAGGTGCGGTCTTCGTGCGTTGCCGCTGCCAGTGCGCTCACTGCGCCCGCGCCAGTCACGGCGGAACGGTGCTCTGCGTTGGTCGTCTCGTCGCTGTGCTTTCAATTCCGCGATTTCGTAGACAAGCATGTCAATTTTTTCGTGTATGGTCATTTCTTCATGATTTTCAGCACTTTTCTGCGGACTGGATGACGTGGATGGTTGTTGGTGGTCGACGGCGGCAATTGAAACGGAGCGTGCGGCTGAGCAAACGTTGGTTTGTTCCAATATTCTATCTGCGACAAGTGCGAGTTCGTTCAGATCCGTTTTCTTGGCTATTGTTTCGCTAATCGTTAGTGCGGCTTGTGCTGACTGAGGCAGGTGATTGGTCCACATAATGCGTAGCGTTGACTCGGGAATGCTGTTGCCGGCGAGAGACTGCATGCGCCGCAGTAGCTGGGAGGGTTTGCTGTCACCGAGCTCCATTTCAGAAAATAATCTTTGGATTCGGCGCTGCTCTGAATCCTCGTAGACTTCTAATAAGCGCTTCTTAATTGCTGGATACTTGTTGTTTTCCGGTGGGTCTAACATAATGTCGCATATTTCATCGATGTCCTGGCGCTCCAGCTGTCCGACTACGAGGTCATACATAGCCTTGTCTCCTTTTTTGTGAGAAGAGACGATTGACTCGAACTGGGCGAAGGCGAAGTCTATCACGCCAGATGGGTGGTATTCTCATATTCACTGATATGCCGGAGAGTTCTTTGTAATCGGTTGAAGATCCTTGGTTTTGATCCTGATTGGCCATTTTGCGTAATTTGTTGTTGCGTGTTTTTAATCAAAGTCGGGGTCACCACTGTTGAGGCAGGAATGCTGTAGCTGATGAATAAAAACTATGCTTTGCTATTTGCGAACTGAGACAGTTTATTTAATATTATAATGCAATATATACAAAATAGCTGACCCTGTAAGGATCGCGCAAGACGATTACGATGTGCGGAGGGTGCGAGTGGAATGCATGATAGGCTGTCTCACACCATATAATAAACCGGGCCGCGCCTCTCGATCTTCAGTATGAGTCGCTGTGTCGATGCTGCTACAGTTACAAGCACAAAATAAGTATTTGGAAACAAACGTTATTTGGGAGAGACTCTTATCAATTGTCGCCACAGTACAGAAAAATAAATATCATAAAATAGTTCTTACAACTGAGGGCAAATAGGATAGATAAATTATATTTATGACTAGGCAGGCAGACCCGCTCACACAATCGTGGCTTTACCTGTATTTGTTTATAAAATAATATTTACCGGAGGAGTTTTACGAGATTCTGCACAAGCGAGCTTTCCTCTATCTCCAGAACAAAAGCTAGCGCAATCGTTGTCCTAAGAACAATTAGCGCTGGAATAGAATCGATTTTAAACAATGTTAGCCCCCTAAGTCAAGCCATTGTCATTCTCCTGGCCGAAAAGGGAAAAATATTGACATTAAAATTAGTTTGACAGTGGGTACCAACGTCAAAAATTAGACATTCATTGACGTCTTGGTACCCACTGTCAAAATAATTTTAATGTCATTTTTTTTTATAATTTTAATGTCAATATTGTTCCAAGGACTCTTTTGACCTTACGCGACAATGGGTGTGGACAGAATAACTGCCAATAGAGGGTGGCCAGGGTACTGATGTGCCGTTGCAGGAAATATTGGCTTTGTCCGGCAATATTGCCGGCAATATAGCCACATACATTATATTCCCACCATTGGCAATATTGCCGGCAATGTGTATAAAAGTATTGCTCGTCTTATAATAATATGTGCTATTGTTGCGACAACAATTAATTTGGATGAGTTGTATTTCTTCCTAGCTTCCTCGTCATCGCAACAAGACTTATTGTCTATGAGATTACGTTCGGAGGGCTCCTCCAGTCCTCATTATCGCAAGATTGTGTAGTACAATAAAGTAGCGGGTCTGCGCTTACGCCGCCGGTGTCGCCACCAATGAGCGGCGCGGGCGGCGCGGCCGACGGACGCGGACGATGCGCGATATGCAAATGGCGGCTACCGTATTGACCACGCTATTGTTTGCGGCGCGTCATCGCGCAGAAGCGAAACATTTATTTTCGTATTACTCGTATTTGGTAGTTGTTGCCCCCCCCAGGGCTTGTTTACCGGTTTATTTAAAGAGCGTAATCAGCTCAGGTACATGAGGAGCGTTTCATAAAGGTTTGGCTCTACCTTAACCCCAAAAATAAAGGTTTTACTCAAAGAGCAAAATTATAAAGGTTTTGTTCAATAAATCGGTTTTTAACCTGTAAAACCGGTTTTTTCGAACTCTTTTTGATGTTTGCCGCCAGTGGCCGCCCACCACCAATGTTGCGATTGGAAATTACACAATTTTTATGTTCACTACACTGGTGCTACGTGCTGCCATGCCGACACTGCCAGCCGTGTCTTCTTTTGCCACTGGCAACTAACAAACAACAATGGGTAAGTTTTTAGTTTTTTGGTTACATTGACCCTGTAGTCGGAATACTGATCCTTCTTATTTTTATCTTTTTAAGCTATAAGTTTGATGATCAATCTCATAAACTCAGAAATCCTTGTTAAATGCTTTACAGAAATAGTGTTTTACATGCTCTATTCAATTTATTCTATCCCTAGTTCTCGAGAATTCCCGGAAAATCCAGCTCGAGAAATGTCGAGAACTAGAGAGCGAAGGTAGGTAGGTACTTTCGTTTCTGGGCCCTCTTTGTACCAAATTGCATACACAGGTTGTCAGTCTCTGTTGGTATTATTTAATATTTTTATAAATTTATGTTTATTTACAGATCCAGACGTAGAAAATGATACCGACTCAGGACGATTGTGAAATATCACAATCCCTACTGCCAGCACTGAAAAAGCGTCGTATGTTGAAAACGGTAGATTCAGATGCAGCTCTACCAAATTGCAGCACGCGAGTTATGAAAGGTGATTCTGAGCCTACTGATGAAGATAATCAGTCCGAACCTGACGTAGAACGATAAAAAAAATATACTAGCAAAATATATATGTAACAGGGATGGAGAAATGAGAACTCGTAAAATTAAATGTACTGATTGTATTGTGGCGTCACCTATCAGGCGATCCACATACTGACATACAAGATGAATGGCGCTAGCAAAAAGGAACTCAGCATTTGGCAGAAGTCACGACAGATGTCATAGCAGTAAAACAGAACGCACAACAATGCAAAAACAACTGACAATCGATCCTACGTCGCTTCACTGGTGACCCTCGACATTGAACACGCAGCAACCTTCTTCTACCTTCCGAAGCCATCTGAAGACGCATTCCTGCAACCACCTCGGAGCCAACTTCTCATTCATCCTCCCTCATCAGCAGCAGAGCACCTATGGCTTGGCCGTTTCGTTACTTGCATTTTCCAATTTAAGCTCATCTGACGGTAGTGAAACGGCCAAGCCAAATATTTTGAGTAAGGTGTTATAGTTTGTGAAGTTAGGGCTGTACAGTTAAGGCGTGTAGAGTTAGAAGCTTGGCTCTACTTGAAATCTGACAACTTTTTATTTCCCTCTTCTTAGCTACATTTTTTACATGAAAAATGTAGCCAAGAAACTCTAAACCCCCTTTTTGTTACACCATATTATCGACATATTACGGCTTACCTAATTAAACAGTTTTCGAAATTTTGGTCGGAGTCCACGTAAGAAAAAAATTTGAATGTTGTTTTTTTAACCGACCTCCCAAAGGAGGAGGTTTACAATTCTTCCGGATGTTTTTTTTTTTTATGGATGTGCCCCGATAGCGCCTAGACGGATGGACCGATTTGGTTTTTTTTTTGTTTGAAAGGGTTTACCTTCCCATTGGTCCCATTGACACCAGGTCAGGATCTGATGATGGGATCCTGGAGAAATCGAGGGAACTCTTCAAATATTATAGGCAGACCTATAGTGATTTTTGTGTTTTAATAATAACTCGTGCATTTACTCACGGTAAGCATAATATTGTGATGCGGAACTGCTGATGAAGACCACATATGGCCACCAGAACTGCTCAATACTAGGTACAAATACAATGCGCGGCTGACGGGCAGGCAACACATAGCCTGAACCGGTGGCCCTAGAGCCATGAAACTTTGTACAGAGGTTCCTTAGTAGCGTGAGGGGGTAGCACTGAGATGGGATTTGACAAAATTAATTCCCCAAGGGGGGGGGGGGATAAGGGGTTACAGTTTGTATTAAACTCTAGGAACTCTAGAAACTCTAGTATCTAGTCAAATAGGTTTTATGGAAGTCGGTTTTTGAAGTAAAACTTCTTAGGGCACGGGGGTAAAATTTATTTAACCTCTCAACTGTGGGTTATTCATATATTTGCTTTTCAATTGCTACTAGCCGGGTGCTATCACGAGTGGCTAAGAAATGTAACGGAAATTGGAATCGGTGACGTCAGGGTCGGCTGAAGACTTTTAAAACCGCAACTATTTTCAATACGGTTTTTAACTAATCAGATAAGATAATAATACATTCGTACAATAAAGAATGTTAATTAGTGAGAGAAAAACCTGATGAAACGTTAACAAATAAAAATTATTTTAAGCATTCTTCCACGAGTTCTTGATTTCCGGTATGGCCAAGATGTCGCCGCCGCCGCCGCCGCCGCCGCTGGCTGGGACAAACAAAACGAGAACAAAACCAACTAGCATGACTCAAACTACTTCGTTCAACCTCTTTGTTGGAACCGGAACTTATGTTTGACAGCTGTGCGATGCGATCCATACAGTTTGTAAGAAAAGAGTTTCATCAATGTCACACGGGTCGATATGGATTTCTAAAACAAGCAAAGCAATGCATACATTTGAGCGAGACGGCTTAAAGACGTGACGTCAGATGGTATATAATCTGAGCGAGATGCAAATAGTAGTGACACTATTGAATGAGTTAAGTATATCACCACGAGCGCGACAAATTGTAGATAAGGAATGGTGGGAAATAAATGACATGACGTATTAAAAGTAAGTACAAGTATAAAATAATTTCAAATAATCGGACGTCTGAAACTTAAAAGTAACTTGAAGCAGAGATTGGATCTCAAAATTGGAAATTTAAATCTCTTTTAGTATAGGTAGGTATAGGTGTATAGTATAGGTACCACTTAATGATCTAGCTACAGAAGTTTTACTTCTAACACGTGTACGGTGCTACACGCGTATTTTTTTTCTAAACTTTACTTTTGTTTCAATTATAATTATAAACAATGCCAAAAAACAAAATAAAAAACCAATTAAGTATCAATATCAGATTAAGTTAAATAAAGAAAAAAAGGTAATTGCGACTTTTAAAATTCGAGAAAATCTCGAGATTGAGCAAATTTTGACGTCATTTTTAAGCAAAATTAGTTTAATTTCGAATCGTAAAAGTGGACATTATACATATATATGTATTTAGTACGAGATATTATATACATATAACAAATTATAGTAATATTGATTTCATTGATTAAATTGTTATGATTTAAATAAATCGTTTTATTTTTCACTTATTTATTATACAGTGTATTATTTCTAAACAACAATATATCCTCTACTATAGAGTCTTTTAACGATAACCTTAAATTATTGAGCACGAATTTTAATGAAGAAAATAGTCTTTCGACGCTGACTTATGTTGGGGGGTGGCTAATGATAATATGTTTGAAAGAAAATATAGTTGTGGGTCACTAATTTTCTTTTTTTCCAAAATTCGAGACGAAACACTAGGTTACTAACGCTTCAAAGTTCAAGAGCAAATTGCACGCGTTTAAACAAGTTGAAACCTGCCCTTCCCCTATCCCCTGCCTGCTCTGCGTGTGTGCGTGCCGTACCTTTCGCAGTTTTGGCTTAAACCGGTTTATTTGGGTTTTTTAACCGCTCTCTTCTCAATTACGCTCCGAGCGATTTCTTTTCTAAAAACCTCTATAAACCTCTATTAACCGGTATTTTTTAAACCGGTTTCAAGCCCTGGCCCCCCCCCCTGCCATGCGCGCGCGCATACAGCACGTAACTTATGGCAGCGGCCCTGTGCCGCCGCCGCCGCCGGCTCTCTCTACACTACACAATGAGAGGGACTATTGATAACTTTTGTTTGGTTTTTGTCCATTTTATTTGTTGACTTATCTTAAACGTTTAATACACCGCCTAGTCTGAGGGTCTATATGAACAAAGTAGCTTTGACTTTGAGGAGATTGACGAAAGGCATAAATATAATTTATCTATCCTATTTGCCTTCAGTTGTAAGAACTATTTTATGATATTTATTTTTCTGTACTGTGGCGACAATTGATAAGAGTCTCTCCCAAATAACGTTTGTTTCAAGATATTTCTTCCAGCAGACCAGCATAAAGAAATAACATCTAGACCTCGTAGATCTCGTACGGCCTCTATTCTCGACACTCCACGTCACAATACTGTCGCATACGAGCATGGCTTCCGAATGAGGGCTGTTTCTCTATGGAACGCGCTTCCCTGCGCCATCAGGGACAGTCCATCTTTCTTTATATTCAAGAATCGGTTGAAGGAGCATTATCTCTCTCTATCATAAATATAGAAGGTATTTTAACATGTATTAGTTTATTAATGTTAGGTTTGTTTATTTTATTTTATGTAATATTCATGTACTTCTTTAAGTAGTATATTCAGTAGATAAGTAATATTATGATTTATTTATGTTTTATTTTTCTCTTACTTGAGCATATAGGCCTACCTGTTCTGTATTTAATTTTGCTTTGTCCATCCAGGGTTTGCTGGAAGAGATCTCTCTTAAGAGATAAGCTTGCCTTTGTAAATTACTTCTCTGTATGTTCTGTCAAAATATATACAAATGAAATTTAAAAGAACTTAATTATACCATGAAATAGGGTGAGATTGCTACTTACAACCCAGGGAGCAGTAATATAGTCTCTGTTACAACCCGAGGTAACCATTCTACTTTATATCATTCAAACATTATACAGGTTTTAACTGAAAGGTAAGTCATATTTTAGGGATTTGTTAGGGACATCATTATTATCAACTTTAACAGTTCAACTTTATAATTTCACTTCTGGTTCAGAATCCACACTGTCAAGGATTGGGTGGGTACGTTATAATCATGACGTCATTCATCACATAACTATGTTATACGTCTTGGATTTAAAAATGGAACGTCCAACTTTCACGGACTCTGTGGACAGCACTAAAACCTCTTTTCTCAGCTTGGATGTTGTAAAACTAAAGATAATGATTTCATATTATTTTAGAGCAATTTGTCATGTTATGTCATCGTATAGAGCTATAACATGCTCTACCACGTATAGGTCACCTCTACATTCGCATCTGTTATGATCTCGGCTAGAGACGGTGTTATCTTAATTAGTGACGTCATAACTTATAGTCAGTGCACGGAGTCACCGTACTACACGTGTGATAAACTATACATACGTGTGCTACGACTATGATACATCTGAGTAGGTACCCAGTGACATGCATCTATTTACCTAGAGCTGTTATTATTTATGCAAAGTTAAAGTAATACCAATAGCCATCACCAACTTATAATTACAATAATCTACCTAAACCACATTCTTTGGTAGAGCTACTTATAAAAAAAATCTTAAATAATTCACCAAGTTAAAAACTTAAAAAACCGACTTCAGGACCTGTCACTTAGTTCTCCCCGCTCGCGCTCGGTACACAAATGTCGTCAATACCCAAAAAAAGCCTACGAAATCTGTCTCCTGACAGTGAAGTCCATAAGTATTACATAATGTAAACGAATATACGATCCTAATAGCCAGAATATATCTCGTGATAATGACTATAAACACCAAAGGCTGGATGTAAAACCAAATTAAACTTTACAGTTTTTTTCATGTAGAAACCGAAATAAAAGTCCGATTCCTGATTTTTAAAATAACAACACACCACCACAGATATTGTTATCCTTGGGAATCACTAATTTACTGCCAGAAAACACCGCGAGAGTCATCCACACGGTAATTTGTCTTATCCACTGATCAACATTTTATTTAATTTCCTCATTTTATCATCTTAATTCGTCGCCTTAGATTATAATAGTCTAAGTTCGTCGCCTTGCCGGATGGTCAGGAATGTGCGAACAGCGACAACATTTGCAAAGTTGCTTGTTGTAGCTCTTGTTAGCCTCAGTGTCAAACAGTGTCAGACAGGAGAAAGATTTCTTGTCCTCATTATTCACGGAGCAAGTGAGCATCGAATTTCAAACTGAAATATTTTCAATACAACTCACTTACTTACTCCCCAAACAATTTTATCATTCCATACTTTAAACACTCAGTAAGTAATGACATACTTACTTCCTACTTATACGAAATATGGCACCAACTCAGCGGAAAAAAATAGTCTGAATGCATTGCATTAGGCATTCGCATTACATGACAACGACCAACACTCCATTGGGTGAGACTCACCAAGTTAAAAACTTATGATTTTAAGTACTTGTGACAGTCGCGTCCAAACACATTACACGACATATAAATATATAGCCAGAATTAATTTCATGTTAATCACTATGAATACGTAACATAATAACAAAACTTTTTTTTATATGGATGACAACCTACTTTTCAGTTTTATAAGTACTAAGCCGTACTTTTCAGTATTATGCCGATTCCTGAATTAAAAAAATTGGACCAAGCTTATGAAACACCCTTTCAAACAAAAAAAATAATATATAAATCGGTTCTTAAATTCGATGTAACACACATTAAGCATAATGTTTTTTTTTACATATAACCGAATTGAGAACACCCTCCGAACTGGTCAAACTATTGAAAACAAAACTTTGAAATACAAATACAATAAATAAATGTTATAGAAAGATCATATTTACTACTATTGCTACTAATAGGAAAAAATATTGGAAAAAAGGGTTGACTTTGGATTTATTTTATATCGAGAAAATTTTATCCAAACATGTTTTCCAACATGAAAGCCCTAGATCATAATAGTAAATTACAAATACCATTTTATTACTATTTGCCGAGTATTTCATGAAATACACATGAAAAAAGTAGAACCCCTAATTTATTTGTGAGGCGCCTTAATAGTACATTATGCAACTAGTGAATAAAAGACGGATTTAATGCGAGGGCCATAGATGAATCGCGAGCAGCTAATGCGTACGTAATAAAAACCAACTGTTGCGTACCAGTAAAGAGTACAAGTTGCACCTAAAAATCGCTTCTATTACCTAAAAATTCATGGGCGTGAACTGTCAAAATGGGCCTTTTATTTTGTGAAGACTTTAGATGACGAAAAATTATAATATTATGTTATGCAGCACAAAAATATCCACTTACTCGAAAACAAATATTGTAAATATGTGTGGTAGGGTGCGTAAGGGCGTGTGAGGGTGTGTATGTGAGAGGGTGTGTAAGTGTGTGTGAGGGTGTGTGTAAGGGTGTGTTCGAGGGTTTGTGTATTTGTGTGTGTGTGGTGTGTTTTTGTATAAATAATAAATACATACAGGTACACTTCTATGATTATGTTCCAATGAAGTCTTTAGTCTGGTTATAGTTCATGCCAAGAATCCATTTGCCGTATTTTGTGTTTAGCTTCAGATGGTGAGGCGTGTTTGATGTCACAGGCTTGAACTATCTTATTGTAAACATGCGGATTCAAAAATAGAAATAGAAATAGAAAAGTATTTATTTTGCTAGAAAATAGTGGCTCTGTGAGCTGTAGACCTTGCGAGTATGTCGGTGGGAAAGCTGAACTGCTAACACACAACTCACAAAATTTCAAGAGAATCGGTTGAGAAATGCGCCCTGTAGAGGAGAACAGAAAAACAAACAAACACATAAACATACGAAAGCATTTTTGCCCAATCCTGAAACGGAGACGCATCGCTCGCTTCGCTCGCTCGGTCAAAAAAAATAACCCAATTAACCTTCTTTTAATAACTCATACAAACTTATGAATGTACCTGGTTACATACATGCAGTATGAAAGTAGCCGCACCAATAACTTTGTAAACTACATTTTGCAATCTAAAATACAACCTATTGACTTTTTACTAAAATTATATAGTCTGTTTCACTCTCATGGTCTTTACAAATTCACCGACACCTCATTTGTTTAAATCCATCAAGCCGTTTAGGTTGTAGCGATTTTTTTACATTTTAAAACCCCATATTCCGCCATTTTGAAAAAATACAAAAACTGGCTCAACAAAAAAAAAAACTATTTAATTGTTCAACCTACAACAACAACCTACTCACAAAATTTCACGCGAATCGGTTGAGCTCGCGTCGCTCGCTCGGTCAATAATAATAAAATTAAACAATACAATAAACGATAGAAAAGTGATTATAAGTACTAGCAAAATAGGAAGGGTCTCAGCGTCAAAATGGGCCGAATCTTTGAAATAAGCGTTATTCGCCGGATTCGTCCTTCTACAATTAAAAGTAAGCATATACATCTTAGATCCGAGCTGATTAACAAACATAGTCATCAATAACAATAAGTAAAATCTGCCAATTAACATTGATATTACTATAATTATACAATAAACACGACACGGTCCTCTAGAGTTGTACAACTACACAAGCAAGGTGCAACCTGCAAGGTATAACGTATAGGTATAATCGAGGCGTGTGCACCTTTACCTATGGTACTTACATACATGTCTACAAATATGATACCTACGGTATGATGCACTGCCGTCTAACCTGTCGCATATCACCGGTGGGTGATTACTCAGATACGATACAACGCACGATATCTAACTGACTATTATACGACTGTTTTGTGATTAAGTTGATTGAATGACTGATGGCGATTTTGATTTATTTTTCGCAAGATATACCTACTAGTCGTACCATAGACATTGAAATATACCATAAACGGATAAACGCAGCACACACAAGAAATATTTTATATCACAAAGTTTTTGTCCCCGTTTAAGTCTTTTCTAGGAGCGGAAACTAACCGAGTGAAAAATATCACACACTTTAGACAAAATTAAATAACTATAAAAAGTGTCTGCAACCCGTGACAGTTTATTAAATACCTCCTCAGCATTGGACAGTAGTCGCATGTAGATAAATCACGTCGGTCGGTACTGAGACAATGGTAGCGGCCATATATCACGAAGGGTTCCGTACCATAAAGAAGTCGAAAAAATTGCGCCTGTCAAAAGGTACGTGTGTCTTCGTTTTTTTGTAATTGGAATTTGTTGGCGGGTCGTTTTTTGGTGCGTTTTGTTGGTAGCGGTCGCGGGCGCAGGTCGGGTCAGCTATTGTTCCGCGCGCTTTGAGCGACACCGGCGCAGCTTCTCTCTGCACACTGCCACAGATTAATAAATAGTTACTACGTAAACACTGCTCCAGACGCACTTGCTCCCAAGACTACTTCTTGATGGCATATAAGTATTGCAGTTTACTATTTAAACAAATCGTTTTTACAATCAAAGAAATATTCAGTATATAAATTTCAGTATGTCAACAAATGCAAAGCCATTTTCAGTATGTACGTTATGTAATAGAAGCTACTTCAAGATACTGAAACGAAGATTTTTCTTACAAATATAACTGTTCTTTTCCGAAATTAACAGAGATCAAATCAGAGTACTCCGAAAAACAAAATATCCTTCTGTGGTCGTCAAAAAACCAGCATTCTAACAGCAATTAGTTATAATGATCATGACAGTAACGGGTCGCGAGCATCTGATAATGATATTATGATAACCTGTAGTGCTAGCGGGTCGGGACACAGGTAGGTAGCAGGTTCGGTGCCTTTTTTCGCCTCACCTCGAAGGTTGCGGGTTCGTGGAAGATCGCGACTCCTGCGCAACTTGATGAGCGACCATAACTTCACCTGATTGCCTCGATCTGTCAACGACCGTTGTTTGTTATTGTGTTCGTGTATCTTAAATATTTGTTTTATTCAATGTCTATTTCACTCTTAATAGTTTTTCGTTATGTTTTGTTCTACTTCGTGGAAGTAAGCTGACAAATTACAAGTAATATTTTGTGCGTTCAGAGATTGATAAGATTTTAGTTGCAAATGTGATAGACATGTAAAGTAAAAACTGTTCAAGAGTGTAGCTTACTGACTTATATTTATATAACACAGTGAACTATATTTTAACGGTGAACTTGGAAAATACGAGTGGATATTCAATGAGTGAATCCTATTGATTTAGTTTGAACAACATTTTATACTGTATTGGTGAATCGGTATATGTGGAAATGATGCGCAGAAGCTGCGATGCGATTATGGGTATCCGGAGCTGCTGATGAATAGTTGATGATGTCCAGACTCCAGGTGCAACTCGTCATTAGGACGAGGTCAATGACAAATGCGATGTTTATAAACACTGCTCTACTATAAAGTCGACAAAAAGAAACACTAAAGCCCAATTGTCACCCAAGCGAATTTAAAGCGTAGACGTAAAATATTGTCATTTTCGTACGACATGTCATTAGACAATTTTATTAGCGTCTACGCTTTCAATTCTCCTGGGCTCTCGCCATCGGTTGACATTTGGTCGTCATATATACCATGACTACTTTCAGATGTGCGTGTTGTCAGAAGTATCATCCTTTTTTACAGCCCTGTTAATACTTATGTATAATGATTTAGGTCATGACAGGATGATTGTCGATAATCAAAAACTACTGAAAATACATCTTTGTGAGTCTGTTTATGATGCCGCCGTCATAGTCACCGGGAGCTGAGTTCGTGGGACTGTAGGTACAGCTAGAAGGTAGGTACAGCTAGAAGGTAGGTACAGCTAGAAGGTAGGTACAGCTAGAAGGTAGGTACAGCTAGCAGGTAGCTGACAGGAGATGTATCTCACAAACAAGAATAGACAATGAGCAGCGACACCTCGACACATCTACAAATCAAATCCGAGATCACATATTGATGAGTTCTCGAAATCTCCCGATATAATGTCCGTCGCCGGCGCATACATATTAACACTGTTTTTTATTTAAATTTTGTTTAATGCAGCTGACCGGCGATTAAGGAGGGCTCTGACGTGATCCAATCACTCGACAGAGCACAATGTTTTTTTGAATACATATTACATATTCAGGGACGAACAAACAACGACGTGTGCTATACTGCCGTAAGGTTAATTCACTGGTGCGTTAAAACCGCTCGTTTAGTCAAATCTGCACTCAGCCTTCAGATTTTCATCAGGCTTAAAATAAAGTTTGGTGAACATTCTAATACAAATGTGATTTTCAGACTTCAAGATCAAATTGAAAGTCAGATGAAATGTCATGAAAGTCAGAATTTAAAATCTTTCTGGACGTCACCGCCCTACAGTTTATTGTTTCCATCAGAGGTTAGAAATATATTATGGATACCTAGCAGCATCTTTGACTGGGGGCTTGTAAATCATAGTCGAGGAGACAGTTGTATGGAGCAACAATATGTCGGGCACAATATGCGTTGTCGGCTGTGACGATCTGTCGGGTCGGTCGGGCGGCCGGGCCGGTCGGGCGGCCGGGCCGGCCGGGCTCAGGGAAGGGGTCCTGACATTTCACAGGAACATTTGATTTAGTGCGAGCTCCGACAAAAAAACTGAAGGTCTGTTAGGCTCAGGTGGCACGTCTTAATAAAAAGTTATGGTTTCTATAGAAAAGGAGATTAGATCTTGTTTTGTTGCCATTCGAAGTCTATTAACACGTCCGTAACAATAATTTACTGTTGCATGGAGCGACGCTCAGTCTGCGAGTATATCCACCTACTTACACAACTCACTAAGTTTATTAGAATATCTGGCTGTAGGAAAAGTACTTTTCTATTTATTTCGTTAGTGGTGTTGCGAAAAAAATACAAAACCACAGGAACCAACGAGGCAGGTGATTCTGGCTGGACATTCCCAAAACAAAAAAAGAAACTTTAGCATTTGCAGTGCAGGAGCCATCCATCCGTCAATCAATGTTGTGTGTGAATGTCAGGGCGGCGTGTGCAGCGAGGTGTCCGTAATGAAGGGCGGTCCGTCCGTCTGTCTGTGCCTCGTCGTCACGTCGTTGAGGGCTCTCCTCTCCTCTCCTCTTGTTGCGGCGATTTCGCGCCTCGCCGCGTTTTAATTACAACTAACGACATTCCAATTTGGTTCGTTTTGTGACCCCCCTGCTCCCCTCCCCCCATGTCCCGCTCCGGGTCCCCCTCCCGGCCGTGTCAAGTGTCGAAGGGTGAATTTATTCTTTGTCTGCTGTTTGTGTCAACAATAAACGAAGCGGGTTAATTTCGAAGACGTGATTACTGTTTAATTATTTATTTTTATTTATCTAAAAGTCACGTATAGTATAATGTCAATATTGAGGGTTAATTCGAATCTATCGCAGGTCTTTTGAACCCGGAAACATGTAACTAATGCAGCGCAAGGAGATAGAATAGTTTAATTTGCCAACGTTATTAACCGGATCGCCCGGAGCCGGATTACCTTCGACCCAGGAGACAAATAAATTAAAAACTAAACCGATTCCTCTCGTCTCTTTATTGCAGCTCTGGTCTTCAATTTATTTTGCTAGCAGTTTTAATAATGTAGAGTTTAAAAGATTTCTTATTTCGTTTTATTTGACGTTATCAAGTTATACGTAAGCTTATCAGAATACAACTGTATAATTATTTTCTTATTACAATTATTTAAAAATCCTGGAAAACAATATCTGCTCGAACCCAAAACTATTTTGGTATTTCAAAAATGGAAAGTAGTTATGTTGAAATTGGTCAGTAATTTGTAAGCTTATCTCTAAAAAGAGATCTTTTCCAGAAAACCCAGGATGGACAGCGAAAAATCAAATATAGAACAGGTAGGCCTATGTGCTCAAGTAAGTGAAAAATAAAACATACATAAATCATAATATTACTAATATACTGAATATACTACATAAAGAAGTACATGAATATTATATAAAATAAATAAACCTAAATAAAGAGATAATGCTCCTTTAACCGAATATAAATCGACGGAATGTAGTCATTTGAATTTCCAATTTAATTTATGTGAATTTTTCTTATCTTTGTTTATCGTTCTTAGTAGTATGAAAAATAATAATGAATTAAATGTTAGACGCGTTAGTAAGATGAGATATTTTCCTGCCCTCATTCTTTAGGTATAAAGCTTCCAGTAGGTGCCCTCGATATCCGATTGTCCCACCACACACACACGCGCCTCTCCGTCGAACGGTTCTTGGTGCCTGCCAACTCCGCTAGTGCACGTCTCTGTAGTGATTCCTTCTATGTTCACAATGACTCAATGAGCCAACTAAAATGCCTAATACTAACATGACTTTAATAAAAAATATGTATATCATGTTTCAAATAGTCAAAGCACATATAATTAACTGTACTTTAATTTAGTTCATAATTTGTGTTTTATTACTTGGGGTCGGATAAGGACCCAGTGTATCACTTCATAGCGCACGTGGTGTTTACTTGTAATCGATCTATGTACTCAGCAACCCTGTATACTAGAGTAATCAAATATTATGTAACTAGTAGATTGTTACTGCATCATTTTCTTTGATGGGTTGGCAAAGGCACAGAAAATTACACGTACCAACGGTTTGGTATTCAGACTCAATGCAGGGGCATACACATAAAACAGCTTTAAAATTGTTAACAAGCATTCAATATTTTACTCCAATCAATGTCAGCGTTCAATAGAAATCAAACAAACAGTTTGATTGGAATACCAATACCGTTAGCATTGTGCGAAAACGATCGCAAAACGGACTCCCGCTGGCTTCCCGTCAGTTCCCGTGAGCTCCCACGATGTCGCTGTCGACTGTTTCTGTGTTTCTCGATAAAGGAAAACAATAGCAGGCGGAGATTGTAGATCGTTGTTTATTGACAAATAGTTCGTTAGATCGACGCGTGGCGGATAGCAACAGCACTGCGCAATGACTGATTGATTGACACTCTATTAAACGAGCCGGGAGGGTGCAGTATGGACGCGGCACGGAGGGTGGAGTGTGGACGCGGCACGGAGGGTCCCGGGTCCCGACCCACCACGGATTACTTTCTTTATTAACACGACTTTGTGTCGGTTAGCACAACATTATACACGGTCAGTGGGTGGCCACTGCCAATCAATATACCCGTTGCGCAAATAGAGCAGCAGTTTAGTATTCCAACACTTTTGTGCAATGCGTAATGGCGATCATAATGCCTGTTGTAACCATTAATGAGGTGAGGCGGTCGTTAAGTTTTTTGCCTTAGTTTGTTTTAGGAAACGTATATAAAAACTTGTGTTACAAATAGACAGGTGTGACTGTGTTCTATGTAAAATACTTTGTTGTTATATTTCTTCTGCATTCAAATAGTCTAAACACAATCAAATGTTCTGTGTATAGGTGATCTGTATCTCAATATTTATTTCCAACGCGTGCCGTAGTAGCGAAGCGCCCACTTGTACCAAGTTTGTGTGAAATGTAAATATGCTTCACTTCAGAAAGCTTTCTGACTCTAACGAACAACATTACGATGTGATTGAGCTCCCTATTATCCTAGCTATCTTTTTTATCAAACAGAAATAACTTTTAAGTCCTCTGCAGTAAGAGTGGTGTGATGGGTGGTGTGGTGGCGAGCGGTTCAAGTGTCGAGTCGCGGCTCGAGTCGATCACTTAGTCGAGTCGCGGCTCGAGTCGATCACTTAGTCGAGATATTTGCATCACAAAAGATAATGGTTTGATGAATTTAATGGATACTTAATTAAACAACCGAAAACTGGGGATTTTTATTTTTAACTTATTTGTAAAACATTTTCAAATAACATGAAACATTGGTAACGTGAATTATGAAATCTGATGGTTTTCCAGGTTTTTGTGTAACGTTATCATATCAATCAGATACTACTTACAAACATCTCCACAAGGGAAAACATATGAAGATTTTTTCCGCCAGTTCATGATTTCCCGAAAACTATGAAACGACATCGTATTGTCGAAGGATAGGCAATAAAACATCAAAAGAAGTCAAAGTAATAGATATATTTGACATTTAAACCTTAACCATAAACTGTGTACTATATTTTCTTATTAATATCCCTGTGTTTATTTGTCAAATAAATATATTTCTGTTCTATTCTATTCTATTCTATTAATTTCATATGAGTCAAGATATATCTAGGGGGCAATTCTGGCGCTAGCGAGATCATGTCCATGGTCGAAATATCGATTTTGAGATACCGAAACCTCTATCAAAAACAAGAAAAGCTGTTCTTACGACTAGCCTTTCGACCAACCGAGATATCTCGACCCGTTTTCGATCAAAATAAATATAAATCGAGATCGTTTTCGACGGATTTAGGAGGTATCAAAACCGATATCTCGACTGGGGAGATGATCTCGACAGCGCGAGAATCGGGGGCCTGAGTCGATTCCTTCAAAGTGGAAGATGACGCCTTATCCTTATAGAAATCTGATTATGCCCGATTTCACCAACAGTTAAGGGACACTTAGCTCTTTTTCATAACTGTCTAGCGATTATTTCGGAGGCCGGCCTCTATAATTTGGGGGGTCCAGTAGTAGCCTAGATGACCCTTAAACTTAGGTCAAAGCGAATCAACCGCTAAGTGGCCCCTGAAAGGAATTAAAGTGTCCCCTAAAAGTTAGGGATTGTTAGTGAAATCGGGCATTAGTCAACCTGAGTCGTCTCTCAAGCAGAATAAGCTTGTGGCCTGTCAAGTCAAAATAGATACTTTTTATGAACTGTCAAAACGGAACATTTGTTCCTGAGTTCTATGAAATAACAACAGAATGACGTCATGTAAAAGTGCCATCAAATATGCATCAAATGCTGTCTTTTTTTGCACAAAATTGACTTCATGAAATATATCTGCTAGAAATATACAATTCTGAGAATATCAAGCCATTTTGTACATAATGCTCCAACTTAAGACTTGTTCCTAGATTTATTGGATTACCTTGGCCACAAGCCTATTGCTGTGCCGCTCATTACGGCGCAGACATGCGGAGTCAGCATCCAAACCGACGCAAAACAATTACTCGGTACAGGTGTTAAGTGTTACACTCACATTCGAATTGCAAAACAGCCCTCCCCCGCACCCTTACCGTCCCTCCCTGGCCCTAGCTTGCTGTAAAGTAAAGAGCACCTTTTTCTTTGACACAAGTGTTGAGGGCACTCGGGCTTCACTCGGGCTATATTCAGTTTGTTCTGACTCCGGACGACGCTATGAAGGTATAAAGGTATAGCTACAAGTCAACAATCACGCGGAGGGAGGTGTCAAGGACTTAAAACTTAAAGCTTTTGTTTGTTTATTTAGGAGGTGCTCGTAACGCCTCCGCATTGACACTACTGCAATATGGAATCGTCGGAATAAGGGTGAAATGTAAAATGGAGAATTCAGTCAGGCGGCTGGTATTAAATGTTACCCTTTTATTTTGGCCCCGCATTCTCTAAAGTATAGTGAACTGATGTTTGTTTTAGCAACCCGCTTGGGTAGCTGAACTGGCTGTTTAAAATAGCAAATAGATAGTAGTGCGTCATGTCAAGACTCGGCACACAAAACATATATTATTATACTTAATGGATATTTTTATTCCTATAACAACAATATACCTATCTTATTACGTAAAGTACTATATGATATCAGTGATAAGTAAGAAGAAATTAATCTAAGTACCTACTTGTCATTTTTTGTTTATTTTATTTTATTGTCTTTATTTCAGGATATCAACAGCATGTTACATAGCAGTACTTAACATCAAAATTAAACTTATAAGTATTGCCAATTGCCAATAACAAAGATCCCCTAATTTAAACAGTTTGAAATTAAAGTAGAAGCGGAATATTTGTTTTTGTTGGAGCAAGTCTGCTGATGAGTGGAGGTAGGTATCCTGGGTAGACCAGTTGACGATACAGGTTTGCGGTTAGCGGAAGTGGCTTCTTGTCAACTGTAGGGTGGCAACAAGCCTTAGCATCATGCCTGCTTTTGCCGATGGTACCTGTAGGTAGCAGGTAGGACATACTTATAGGTACCAACTAAGCGCGGGCGGTACATCTACTACTTTCTGACTTTGATTGAATTGGAACCATGAAAACTTTTCATGATATTCCACCTCGCAGGAACGATTTAATATTTTTTTGGTTTTATTTGTGTTCTAGAAGGTCTAGGTGTGTCCTGGCCGTATCTGCCAGCATGTGTCTCACGGGTGGCGCGGGCGCAGGTCCCGCAGCCACCGCCGCGGCACCGCCGGGTGGTGGGAACACGCCCCACTCGTGCAGCGCACACTATTTATGAGCATTTCGTGCGCACTCGGCGACGCGCGCTGTCACGAGGCCGCCGCAGCAGCTCGGGAACGAACGCAAACAGGGAGCTACCACAACATTTTTCTCAACAGATAAGATAGGTACCTAATCTGATCCGTGAAATTACCAGGACCGTCTTAAAACAAGTCTTGGTATCAGGTGAAATAATAGCTCATTATGGAGTATTTTAATGAAAATTGTTGCCATAGTGTAATGATACTTTGATAGACTAGAAATCTGAACAGTATCGGCATAAGGCGTTGTGGTACAAGCCCAGTTCGGTAGTTTTCGGCGACACGAGGGAGTCTCCGGATGTGGGGACATTAGCCACGACGCGCGCGGGCTCGGAAGTCGGGGAGTCGTGAGCGTCTATCAGCGACAGACGCCGCCTATCTCTGCCTCGAATTTATCGCTGAACACAGATAAGGATGGGCCATATTACTCTCTGGCTTGTCACCTACTTCTTCTTCTTCAAGACAGAGCCACCATCTTATCTGTGGAACGGCCAAAGCGGTAACTACTGACGACACTATGAAAACGTCGTGTCAGTTATTGTCATGTTGTTATAGTGTATGCTGTTCAGTTGGAGATGATGGTGGCGCCATTCTACAGATTAGATGTTGGCACTGCAACATCTCCTATCGGAGGTCGGGTCGGGAGGAGGTCGGCTATCTTTATGGCTATTTGTGACCGCGATGTTGCAGCTCGCAATATTTCGGTGGTGTTTTTAAATTGAACCATTCCACCTTTCGATACTGATTTTCAGGATGGATAGGTCTAGGTAACTATGTAGACAGAGCTATTTCTTCGGAACCACAGGCCGTATTATGAAGCAATTGCCACAGACGCATGAATACATCTAGGGATGATTACATTTTAAGAGATAAGATGAACTGAGTCAATCAAATGACTTTTTATTTAAAAATACAATACTTACGTAATTTTTAGGCTCTTCTCTTCGTTAATCCACTATCAGAGTGAAGACGGCAAAGGAACTCCTACAGCAATCTCACAATCAGTTCAATAACTGATTTGATTGACTTCAAAGTTATCTAAAGTAAGTATCAAGTGTTCAGGGTTGTTTTTACAAAATAATTATCATGATTGAACGCGATCTCGCTACAGGATGTCCTAATTATCCTGCTCACGCTCACGCTAACGCATCTGCAATGTAATGGCGAATAGCTTCGATCAGCCAATTACACACACGTGGAAACATACAAACACATATACAAGCGCTGGCAATTACGCCGGTATGTCGGTCTGTTTGTTTACCTATTTACTTGTGTATGAGTAGATTGTGAGACCCATTCAGAACATGCATTACATAGCATTCGGTTTAGTCATTTCAATTGACACGAAGACTGTTGAAGATGGACGACATTATGTGTTAATTAAAAGCACCTACTTTTATAGGTAAGTACTTACTTCGTAGGTACTTGTATAGGTATGTAGTAGACTTAGACTAAGGTGAGTATTGAGTTCACCCTTGTTATGATTGGTTTTAGTTCTGCACAATAATGTTTGACCGCTCATGAGTCTATGTTGTCTAGTCAGCAGTTGAGCAAAGGGCCTGTAAATACCAAAACAATGATTTATCTACGCTGTTGCTGCTGTTAAAAGATGAGCGTAATGCCAAAAAAAAATAGGTAAATGCCCAGCGTGGGTCACATGGAGTCTGGTAAAGTCAAGTGGCGGGCTCACAGCGGGCCTCCCTCACTCGGCGATCGATCGGCATCATCGATCAATCAGCGCAAAACACTCCAACAATTTTCAGAAGGATCGCATTTCAAAAACAAACACACCGAAGTTGGAACGTATCGCGAAAAGGCGCGAAGATTTCGCTCGCGCGTCCCGCCCACGCTCTCTCGACCAATCACAGACGCGCGCCTCCACGATTGGTCGGCGATTGCCGCCGAAACGCGGCGAAAAAACGTGCCACATGAAAAACAATGGCATTCACTTGCACAGCCAGTACTGGCTATTGTGTTGTTGATCAGCGAAGCTTGAGCTGCCGCAACTTTCCCCCTCTCGCGTCTTCGATGCTTGCGTCTGCAGGAGGTAAAGCGGCTCTACTTACGCTGGTATTGGCACGCTCTATATCTTCTTCAGTACGAGTTATTGTCATCTGACTAGATGAACTATGAACACACATGTGTGAGTTCTGTCAACTATTGCAATTTTCTGCAGGTGGCTGTCACAGTAAGTGTCAGTTTCTTGAGAGGTTATTAGATTCAATTCAATCAACCTCAACAGCTTTAACTCAACATTACAGTAGGCCTTGTTTTCTATGGAGTAGCCAAGACAAAATTAATCGCGATGCAATCACAATATTCACATGGTATTCATAAGGTAGGTGTCCTTACTTGCCTAGGCACGATTAGTCAACTAAAATGTTTCATTTAATCACTTGCCTGACGGACTTTAAGTTATTTGAATAAATTCCAGCCACTTAGTTCAAGACTTTTCATTAAGTGCCTAATTTATTCAAATGGCTTCTTACGGTCACGGAAACGCTATTCAAACAACACATAAACATGGATGAATACTTCAAGCTACATTAACAATAAGTGTTTGTTGTAGTCCTTGTGTAAGGCAGTAGGCAGGCCGGTAGCACTAAGCCACTAGCCAGCCGACTAACGGCCACCAGTTGATCTCTGACCCCGAGTTAGCAATTAGCACAAACAAATAGCGATGTAGGGAGACCATACAACAGCAAGCTTAGATAATTCTTCATAACTATATACCTAAGTCATAAAATAGTACTTAAAATACCTACACTTGAGAATGGATGAGAAGTCAATGATAGAGTTCGTAACTACTATGATTCTTAATATTTAATACATTTTTCAGTTTTGTGTATCCCAATTGTTCAAGAACCTACACCTTATAACGTATCCGTCTAATCACTGAGGTAAACTTTAGGTTTAGGTACGTTGTAATATAAAGATATATTAGTGAAGCGCACCGGTACATTAGCAGAGCTAACTAAAATACTATCTATCCTTATAATCATCATCATCATCATAATTCATAATTTCTTTATTGCGCACAAAAAATAGTTAATAAAATAACAGTATGATATAAAGTGTACAATGTCGAGCTTATCTCTGAAAAGAGATCATCATCATATCCTGTCACCCCTCAGCAGGGGTACCTATAGTGCTCTAGGGCCATCGTCACACCTCGGACACTCCATAGAACGCTCGTAAAATAATCACCTATTACTACTACATAACCGAATGATGTTTGTATACGTGCAAATGTGTGCGTAAACTTTGCTAGGGCTGGTGGCGCGGCAAATGCAGCGATATTAAAGTATACGCGTCGTCTCGTCACTCTTCCGGCGTTCAGCTCTGTCTATTGATCTTTTAACCAATCCTTTGACGCCAGGGGTGGGGTGCGGTATCTGAATCAGCGCGGGGAAGGGAGTGACCGTTCTGTACGGAGTACTATTATCTCTTCTGTGCCATCGTATTACTTTGGAAAGAAATGCTAGTCATTAAATGATGGCAACAGCAGCTTACTGCTTGAAATATTTGGTTTATCAACAAAACACGCAGTGGTGCCTTAATAATGTCACATATGTTGCCACTATTTTTGTCTAGCATTTCTTGCCTGAGTTTACTTAATTATGGTGGATCATAAGATGACGTCATTCACCATTATTCTCGCAAACAAACACAACTTAGCGCTTAGCATCACAGTTTTTGTCTCATTGTTCTGCAATTATTTTTATATTACAATTCGAAGTACAACAGAAAGATAAAGGTGTATAAATTGGAATGGTTCTGCTATGAGACCATTGTGACATTATTAATTTATCCAATGCAACATTATTATTCAATACAATTAAATCCAAATCTTTATTTATTCATTAATCCCTAATATAACTCTTATTTACATTTTTCCCGAATTGACATTTTATTTTTTATTTGTTTTATTTACTTAGGAGTATGGCTCAATCTTACGCGGATCCGGGTAATGGCCTGTGCCCCTCGGTGGAGACATTAATGGGCTACATTTACTTTTTTATTTACTTACACATCTAGCTTAGTGTTTACGTTGTTTATTTTCTTACACTTGCCACCTAACAATTTTAAATTCATCTTTACTTTTGGGTCCTAGAGTGAAAACCAGCGTCACAGGATTTCCTGTGACACTATGCTGAGTCTGAGCCCTTTTGCTGTCGCAGCATGTGCACATTAGCAATTAAACCACTCACAACTTTATGTGGGGTATCTTTGGTATGAATTTGTAATTAGTTATATTTTTGTCTTGTTTTTGTTGATTTAATGTCTGTGTTATGCATTGTGTTACTTTTATTTTATTATTTTTTATGAGTTTTTTATGTGTAATGTGCTGATACAGTAAATAAATGGCATTCTATTCTATTCTATTCTATGAAGCCAGTATTATTTTGTTTCGACACCATGATGACAAAATACGGGACGGTAATTGTGCATGTGCAATCGTGAGCAGTGGACGTTTTACTAGTACATAATATAACTCAATACAGTTTTTTCCTCTGAGATTTTGCGTGACAATGGTTAGCTCATCGCTACATCCAAGAGGTAAGAACATTACCTGACAATGTTTTCTATCCCCTTAAACGATTTCATCAATTTAAGTTTTTTGTAAATCCCAGCTTTAATTTCAACTAGCTCAATCTTTAAATTGTATGGTCTCTCTGTAGAGTACTTCTGCGGTAGTGCTCGTTAGTCTCGATAGCGGTGTACTGTCGACAAATAACCATGTTCTCATTTACATAGAGGCTGTTGTGTCGACTGCAGGTACAAGACGCTCCTGGGCAGTGCTTGGTAGTCACTTACAAAGGCTTTGTTGTGATACTTCGGAAGCTATCTGAAGCTGAAAAGGTCAGGGCTCTATTGTTGCAGATACCAATATTGCTAACATGTAGCCACGTTTTCGGAACATAGCAACATATTACCGTACCAGCTAATAATTCAATATTGTCTGTCATTCACAAAATTACGCTTTTCCACCTAACTTATAAACTTTAGACTAATTAATAAGAATAACTGCTGTAATAGTACAGATAGATACGTATTTCTAGAAAGCGTAACATATGAAAAACTATGATAACTAGCATAATCAGCAATTCATGAAACTAATTTTATCGACCTAAGTATCGTATCGTTGAGCAAACAAACACCCTCCACATGTCATTGAGCCAGAAAAAGTACCAGTCAACTCGTCATACACCAATAAATTCTTCAATAAGCGATCGAATTCCGTACTCGTAGTCTCTTCACATCGATTATTTATGAATCGATTATTATGAATGATGAATACTTGCAGAGCCAACTCGTGTCAAGTTGCTTACGCGCACCGTGTCGTCCGAGTCAGCTGCAATTACTGCTGTGACCTCACCAAGCAGGAAAATGTACACGTTTATTCTTTGTTATCCAGCTCATTATAAGACCGTATTTTTACGGATTTCCTACATTGCAGTTTTGTTCTTTTACCTAATGTGCTAATCCAACTATCCTTTCTTACTAAGTTATGAAAATATCTTTATTAAGTAAACGTTGAAGTTTATTGAAGAAAGAAATATGCAAGTTACTGAATTACTGATCATTGCTTCTTTCATGACTAGCGTCATCTAAAACGATAAATAAGTAAACCCACTCGATATGCAGTCTTCCTTATTATTTTTTGGCTTCTAATGCTACTCACTAATGATGCAATTTCATTTGATTCGCACAAATGATTACATGTATTGTACACATGGGTTTACTCCTGCTCAGCAATCCACCTGTCTCATCCCTATTTGGTTTGCTGGAAGAGATCCCTTATTAGAGATAAGTTCGCCTTTGTACACGTCTTCTATGTTTTTTACTGTCCTATATAACTGTTTGTGTGCAATAAAGAAATTATGAATTAAATTCGCAAAAGCAGATAAAAACCTCGCTGAGTATTGAAATTATGTGGTATGCTAATCAAATACTATATCTGCTATAGGAACTGATGATAACTGTTCAATACATACACATAAATTACCTCTACTTTACCTACAAAACTTACTGTGAAAACAGAAGTTCTTCAAGCATCAAAGCATACTGAAGATATTATTTTTATAACAAAGTAAGTCCTTTGTCACGTGGATCCATCGAAAGGTCTTTGAGCTTCATACAGTACAGTATACGCTAGTACATAACCTACACTCCATACATGTACTGTTGTCTGTCGTTCCGTATGTAGAAAAGGTCGAAAAAACTCTGTCGAGTGACATCAATATTGTATAGACGAGTCCAGAATGCTTAATGAGGGCACAGTGCGACTGTAGGTTTCTTGTGAACGACGAACATTTCAAACCTGACGAAGCAGCTATTATATGTTAAAGGAACAGTTGAAAAAGATGCCAGAATGTTGTTTTCACGCTGCATCAGAATCACCACGGGGCCTCGAAGTTACGGTCTGATCGGAATTTGGCACAAAAATTTTCAATGGGTACTTCACTACTTGATAATCTTGATACTGCATGATTACTTTCAACCATGAACTAAGAAGATGCTTTGGACGTGGAGCTTACCCGACTTGAGATTAAATCTATGTTGAACTTGCTTAAACAATTAGTAATTTAGATTAGATGATGAATGCGAATGCCACAGATGTCTAAAGAATTCAACTAAGATAGCGCAGTTCGCGGTATACATCGGTATGGTAGAATAGGACACAATCATCTGCGGCAAGTCTAGCACATCATGTTAATAAGCCAATCACTTAACGTCGCTATACACTTCTTATTTCTACTATTAGGTACCTGAGCCATAAATATTTAAAGCTGTTCAAGTTATTCGCGTCCTGCGTCCAAATCAGAAAAAATTGTTAAGAATTACATAACTTAAAATGTCATTGATAAGTCCTGTGCTGTGTGAATAATCTTTCTTACAATATGCGATAAAATCATCGTCGATGAAATTTGTAGTGGAAGGCTGATGCGCTCAGTCTTCGTATTAATAGAATTGATAAAGAAATCATCGTCTCATAAACTTTTGAGACTCACTCGAGACGTGATATGTATCACAGCCATGCCCAGAACTCCATTAAGGGCATGTCCTGCAAGTATTATCTTTTTAGCAATCATCGGATACTGTGCTCAATCTTACAAGAGGTAGAGCTTGATTTGCTACAACTATCCCGTGATGATATTTGAATATTTTTTGAGTCAGAAACGTTTTAGAAATTGCGATCAGAAAAATTTATTGGCGAGGGTTTGAGATTGTCGCTGGTCGTGGCGACGCCCGCGCACATGCCTGCCCCCTCAACCGGCGCGGGCGGCAGGGAGGACTCGTTGGTATTCCGCGCCTGCGCGCAGCGAGCTCGGCGAACGCGCAAAAAAGACAATGACTTCGTATTTTAAACGTCCTTTAGCGTTCCATCAGGGTATTGATATGATTCGTCTGTCTTGTCCCTAAATGATGGACTTGCCGATTGTGATTTGAAGGATTTTGGTCGATCGGAGCTATTTTTTCGTGTCGGGAGCGACGGTGGCTATTTATAATAGTGGTTCCCAGTGGCTCGTTGTTTGTGTTGTAAGTATGAGCGGTGCGGGCGCAACATTGATGTCTATTTGCGCAGTAGTTTCACACCTCCAGAGCGATGGTTCCTCATGCGGCTCCGGCGACAGCTGCGCCTGCGCCGCCGGTGAGAACTGAGTGGCTACCACGAACTGTTTGCTCGCCTCTTGTTCCAACATTACACTCTTTGTGTCCCAAACTGTGTTTTCTCAGCGGTATATTAAAAAACCTGCTTTGTTGGAGTTGCCTTGTAACTATTTGTTTTGCTGCTCTGGAGTCTGTGACATTGCTCCGAGAATAGCGACTTATATAGATTTATGTCTGAAATGATCTTGATGGATCACTGTTGAATCAATGTTTTTGTCTATTTAGTTTAGGTACTGTGTACTATAAAAGTACCGGCCTAGACCTAGCCTAAAGACATTCGACATAATTGACTGCGAATCTTGATCAAAATCCTCAGATCGTAGGATAAAATCCGCATGTGGATATGATATCGTGAGTGGCGCCAGGGCCGCGGCTCCTTCTGACGAGAGGTCACGACACGCCGCACCCGTTAGATGAAAACTTTCAAAAGATGCCGTGTCTGCCATATGTCACCCAACTATTAATTTACCAAATGATAGGGAATACGCTTTAGTTTTAATCTTCAACTATGGTCTCTACGACCATAGTTGAAGATTAAGACTAAAGCAGCAAGGTTTTGTTGTTAGCGAATCCCATCCTCTGAGATACATCAAAATTCATAATGCTTATAGAATAAATAGTATTCAGATTATTTCTACAGTGTCCGATAGACCTTAGCTTGGCTACCTATATGGCTTCTGCAGCGGCAGACACGGCAAATACAGATAACTACCGGACTCCAAAGATCGCGACACAAGTGACGCTTGATGACTTCACAAGCGTGACCAAAACCATCTTCTAACTGCATCTCAGCGGACAACCCTTATCGAGTTAGTTAGCGCATATTAGTTACCGGTCTTACACTCACGTCCCCATACGTGCTCTGAGGAAGAGCACCGTCGTCATAACCTAGTAATTGTCAGATGGTCGCGGCGATAGCGGCGGCTTCAACCGTGAGATGGACTCGCAATAGCAATGAGCTGAAGAAAGCACTCAGAAGTGTGACTTCAGATAAACGAGATTAATGGCTAAAGAGCTTGATTTGAATGTGAATGGAAGTTTTGCGCAATCTTCCAACGGTTAGTATGCATGCGACGCGGTTAGCAGTTTACAAATAGGCAGAGATTGTCATTAATAGATAGGCTGATCAAATACAGTAGTATTTCAATACCATGTAGCAGAAATCCCCGGTAACAGAGATTTTTAAAGTATCCGGGTTTCGGATTTGATTGCATGGACCAATGTAGAAATGAGAGAATGTTTGTCTTAGGAATGTAAGTACAAACTTCTTATGCAGGTATGGAGATGAACTAGCCTCTTGTCATGAATAGTTAATTACTGAATAGCTTGCCAAGGACTGGCGGCGCATAGGAAAAGGTGTGATGCTATAGATTTCGTTAGTATATAATATACAGGTGTGAGGGACTATTATAATAATATTATTATAGTCTGTATATTATGGTCTCCCATGGATACAACAAAAGAGCTGTGAGTGCAGGGAGTGTCCCCAGAATCCACCCCGGTCGTGTCGCCCTCACCCCCGAGTTCCCAGACCGGCGCGGCTTGTCGGTATCTGCGCGCGCGCATCTTCGCCTCGTCCACTTTGACTCCCGCGCCGCAGCGCCGCCGCAGCGCCCGCGACTCGCGCACTTGCTCCCTATCGCAACCGCATCAACAGTATTACGCACAGGTTTTATTGTGCCAAACAATTCTCCTTGTACGGCAGATTCTCACGGGACTACAAATCGCTGTCATTTGTTGGACTTATCCAAAAATAATAATAGGCCACCAAGTTATCTGTAGAACAGCCAAAGCGGAAACTACTGACGCCACTTTGAAAACGTCAATTCGCTGTCAGTTGTTATCTCGTTGTTATAGTGTAATGCGGTTCAGTTGAAGTAGATGGTGGCGCCGTGCTCCATTCTTCAGATGACTTGTTGGCTCATATTTCATAATCTTGTCAGTTTATGGGTTGGCAGCACGCAACGTCACGTAGCTCGTTCGATACCTGACGTGATCACGAGTTTGTGTGTCGACATTAGCCGCTGGCTGTCTATAGCAATTCTGTCACGCGGAGGCGACATGAGCCGAATGTGACCCTCCTCGGCACCTAGGAGCAGTCGGGGCGGCGGCGGCGGCGGAGGTTCTCACGTGTGCGACACGCAGCGCTAGGGCTCCGCACCGCAGCGGTTATCAATCGCGCCCAAGCGTGGGACCTCACGTACTCCACACCTGACGAAGCCTTCGCGTACCTGCCCGCCATCCTTCCACAAATACTAGTCCTTATCGACATGCCCAATAACTTTCGCCAAATGCTAATGCCTCCGTCAACTTTCGTCAACGTCGCAGCCGCAACGGTACAGTTATTTATAGCCCGATAGGCTCGTATCGCTTGATGGACATTTTCATGGAGAAACAAAACGCTCGCGGGGCCGCAGCGCGCAGGCGCGAAATACGAAACAATGGCGGTTTAAAATACAATGAGACCGACCTGAAATACATAACATCAGCGACATTCCCGTCACGACCGCATACTTACCTTTTTCGTCTATTTTGTTCGTGTCGGGTTCGAGGTTGTGTTGTGCCGCTGCAGCGGGCGCGACCGGGCTGCGATCACGAGCTGCTCTTCCTTATTAATAACGTGGCCTGAATAGGAAATGCGGAGAGTAACGCAACATCTTCCGCTGCAGCTGCCTGATCCTCCCACACTGTTGCAGCCGCCGCCGCCTTGTTGGAGGGTGTGGGGGATCTTCTCACGGTATGTGTAATGATGTCGTGATTAGATGAGCAAGTCAATAGCTGCAGCTAATTGCGGCGACTGCGGCGGGGAGCGGGCGAGGGGGGTGGCACGACGGCGCGCGACGTCCTGCTGCCTAATTGTCGCGGTCACCGGCGCTTAGCATACATTACAATACCAATCAGCCATTCCTGCGATGTCTTAGTTCCCTCCGCCAAGACTCCTCACATACCATCCGACTATCAACCCTACAGCTACACTTTTGCGTCAACTTTCGAACGCTGAGGGCAGAGTTTCGTAGTCCCTTTTGTGAAAGCGTCTCAATGCGAATGTCTCCGAGTGGATACGCAAATTGTTTAATTAGTGCGGTCAGCGGGAGCGGCGGCGGCGTGATGTTTCAATAAGAATTATATGTAAATGGCAATTCCGGAGCGTGCTGGACGCGGCTTATTGTCGTGTCGAGCTGATGGTCTCTTTGTTTCGCCATTTCGTTGGCGTCTTTAACGCCGATTTGTATGGACACGGCGTCGGGGAGTACAATCAGGAAAACTCCTCGACGGTTGTTGCGAATTGCGATGTGGTTTATTGCCGTACAAGTGACATTTTGTTTTTAGCTCTTTAGTAGGTTGCAAGGTACGCGTTATGCGATTAGATTGACCACTAGGTTTTGTCAGTGGCCTAGTAATGAAACAGTTTTTCCGGTCTACAACTTAAGACATGTGCCTATTTAACACAGGATTTAGAACATATTTTAAACATTCTGACAACACTGCTTACCTATCTATCAATTCATACAATCTCTGTACTAGGTAGGTACCTCTCTCTCTTCTCTTAGGTACGTTAGCTTCAACCCCATAAGTCCCATTTGAAAAATCATGAATTAGATGAAAACGGCAATAATTTTGGTGACATAAGATTTAAGGCTGTATTGTACAGCATTAAGGATATTCAGTGACATTCAGCAAAATATGAGAGGCCATGTGTAAAGGGGACGAAAGTCTTTGGTTCTTTACTACGATCATAGAGCTTCTGACACACTTCGGAAGCATCTGTCCGATCTGCTTACCCAGTCCCCGCGCATCCTGGTTTATGGCGTCAAATAAGACGGTGCTGGTAATTTATGCGAGTTGCAACCCTTATCTACCGGAAACAGCGAGTAGCGGCGGGACGTGCGCGGGAGACGTGCAGGGACTGAGGGATGCGCGCGCAGCTCAAATGATGGGCGGTTTTTAAGGAAATAAAATGACAGTTAAATAGTCTTTAGTATTGTCGTTGTCACCTTGCTTTGTTGCTTTTAATACTGATGATGAATAAACAGCACCACAAGTGTATTCCTCATCTTAGATTAAGTGCAGTATATTAGGTGCTAGATATGAAATGAAAGATATGAAATGGTGAGATTGTAATTGCGGACATTGCAATTTCATCTATTCCTAAGATTACTGTTAGTCACTCACTACACACACAAGGTGAGACCTGGGATTGTTATTAAAGTGACAGGTTTATTGCATGTATTCGTCGTTTGATATCTTATCAGACACTAGGTAGCATGTCTAGCAGCAAACTTGCATATAATAACCTCTTAACTTCCGTTGCTCGTAGCCCTTTCAGGCACAGGGTAGTAGTCAGGGTTTATTGTGTCAGGAGGGTTGTGTCAGTCAGTCAGGAGAGTTCCCAGCACGTCGGCCGCGGACGTGGCTTCCTGCCCCCCGCCCCCCCCCCCTCCCACGTACCGGCAACCCCGCACCCCGCTACATAAACCATAATTTCGGTGAGATCAGCTTGTTGATGACAAAAGGTAACTTGCACTGACATATTAAATACACTTTAACCCTGATTTCTTCAAACACGGAAAAACCTGTCAGCCAGGGTCCCACTCCTCCTGCTTAACATAGCAGTGTTGTATAGATGTTTGTTTGTTTATTTGTTTATTTGGGAACTGAGTCCACAGCACGATATACATTATTATAACTTAAAAATATGATTGAACATAGGCCAATTAAGGACTCTTATTTTGTGACCTTATCATGAAAATGGGTAAGAATAATTATTATGTGTGTGTGGATTGAGTGAGCACCCTTCTGAAAAAAAATGAAAAATGCTTATCATTTAGTAAAAGTTCTAAAACAATTGTATTTAAGTACGTAATGTTTAAACTGTATTTATCAGCTATCAAGTATGTCGGCGATAGAAAGAAATCATGTTTCCGTTGATTTATATTATAACTCATACACTGCGAACAGATATCTACACTTCTGAAGGTTTGGCAGTCAACACCGAATATGCTACGTCAGACAAAGAGGTCTTGGATACCGTTTACACTCGTCCATATCTAAATAATTTAAGGATCTCAAAATATCAATGCGGGATGCGGGTAAAGTAGCTAATGACGTCTCAATCTTTTGATCAAAATGGACTTCGCTGCAATTGGTGGATACCAGCCATTTTCCAGAAGTATAAAATTACAGCAGTGGTGGAATAAGGATTAATCTTAATCTTATCTGGGTAAAGGCCTGTGACATTAATGTGCTAAATTCATTATTTACTCTACTATTAACAGTTATGGTGCTTAAGAAATGGAAATTGTGATACCGAAAACTAGAAGGGGATCAGATGGAAACATCATAAAACTTTTCAAAAGGATACCTATTTGCCGAATAAAATCTAAGATCCTAATAAGAGATAGTTCTACCAGATATTGGAAAGACTCGGAGTTCTACAGAGACTACGACGAATATTTCAAGCAGGCACCATAACACTCACTTTACGGCGCATTTAAATAATATTAAGCAATAACGAAGAAAGTCGGACGATCCATAGACTCTCTCAAACATGACTGAGAATCAACACATATAACCTGGGACGAATTCAGGAAGGCCGCGAGCGAAACTGATAGCTCATCGGATATCAAACTGAACAGGACTCAACAAACGCAAGCAACGGTACCTGAACCCTGAGAACACCAAGAACACGAAGAGAATATTTGCTGCTCTACAATCCTATTTCCTCCCTATTCCACTTTTCCTATATTGGTTTAAGGCTGCACAGTCGGTCGACTGAAATCACCCTCCTTTCCATCCTAACGAGCAGGTCTCTCCACCTCCTTTCAAAAATGTGTGTCCTCTGGTATGCCGGCCGTAAGACCGGAACAGGATTAAAACCCTGGCTGGAGAGGCACCATCATCATCATCATCATCATACTATTAACAGTTATGGTGCATCTGTATGTTATTCAGCTGACCTAATGATACGCACAAAAATTCTGCAAGCAATGGCGCCTGTTACTAAAATGCATTACCTATAAGTAGACGGACACGCGCCCGCTTGTTATACCGATGATGTTCATCGGAAAGTTAAATACCGATGAAACGACAAATTAATGAATTATTTAGAAACTGAGCGCACGCGCATGGAAACAAAATATGCGTTCTTTAATAACGGCGAGCATACTGAGGTGAAGTACAACAACGAAGTTAATGATCAGAGTGTAATGATAAATAAAACATACAGGGATCATACTACAAAAAAATAAACTTCCGTTGTTTACAATCCAAAATGTACGGGATTTGACGTTTGTTTTGTGGTTAAACAACGTTTAATATTTTTTGTGGTAACAGGGACAGTATTTATAGGTAAATATTAAACGTGAAATTGTAAATAAACAACAACTTAGTGTCAAGCCTTTTCCCATACCGGATAAGGCACAGCTTAGCCGGTACTTGAACAATTTATGTTACGTGATAGGAGGCCGGTCCGATGCCGCAGCTAGTTATTTAACACACCACATAAATGAAAAGAAAAGTTAAGTTTAGTGGTTAATTTAGTTAACTTAAGAATCTCAGTAGTTTAACCAATATAATAGTCGGTGAAAATTGTTTACAGGATGCTGAATAAAATAATGGTTCGACTGCATAATACGTAATATTATCTTTACGTATATAAGCTGGTAATTTATTTAAATTAATACTCCAAATCAAAATAACCAGCTGCTGAGATCTGATCAGCATAAAATCTTTTTGTACCATTTAAATTAAATCAACGTTTATTGTCTCAAACGTGTGAGATGTCCCAAAATTTTCCACAAAATCGTAAGTACCAGGAGCTGTGAGTGACAGCTCCCATCACAACTGAATTAATCTCTCTGAAAAACTTCATGAATATAATGCAACGCCAAATGGTGTCCATTTCAAAACATATAAATCGTATATTTTTACATATTTAAGCAACTTAAAAGACATTAGATGAAAATAATTCTGGTGATACTTATCATGAATTGCTAAGTTATAAACAGGAACTCCAGAAAATGCAGGGTCACATCAGTGCTCAATAGTATAGTACGTATATCATCGTGGAGGTTTGACATCGATTTGATTAATGTCATGCCAACCTTAGCAGGCTCTGTAACTACTCAGGATCACCAAGAGTGGAAAAAAGTAAGAGAGGCCTTTACCTGGCAGTTGGACACCAAGTGCTCGAAATAATAAAAAATAGCTGGTCGTGAACACCTTGAATCGAACTCATCAAGTTCCTACGTCAACTTGATCAGCTCAAGGTGCTTGGCACCACCAGCCGTGCACCACCGGAGCCGCAGTCATCACGTCCCCGCTGGCACGTGATGACGTGGCACGTCTTCAGCGATGTCACTTATTTACTGATTCCCGCGGTCTCCGCTCACCACCCACTAACACAACTGCGGCAGTCAACCTTCATACAATGCGCGCTGGAGTAACACACACATGGATCTTCGTTTATGGGCATAAAGTCTAACAACTCAAATCAAACCGATCTAAACTGCAGTCTTTCAACGATCCTACCTACGTATTTAACATACCCAATGAAATTTAAATGTAATTGGACTTGAAACTACGCAATACGAGTATATAATATTTTTTATTATGAATGTTAATTATAATTATACATAACTACGTTAATTCCAAATTTAAATTTATTTTATTTATATTGTAACCTGTACGTGTAATTGACAATTATAAATAAATAAACTGAAACAGAAACTAAAACTGACCTTTTGGCTGATCACTGATGACGTTTAGGTACAAGGGGGCGCCAGCTCTGCGCAACTTAATGTTACGAACCTGTCATCAACACAGAGCTTTCATTCCTCATTGCTCATCAAGCGTTAGTACCACCTGTCATCGCGCGCCAAAAGATCGTTGGAAAGCTGTAAGTACCAACTTTGTACAGCAACATCGAAGCATTTAATGTCAAGTTGATGTTTATAGAAAAAATATCACACATCACATTTTATCTATCTTTCCAGCCTGCAGCATCCACTGTTGAGTAAAGGCCTCCTCTTCATAACGCCATTTGTTGCGGTCCTGGGCCAACCTGAGCCACTGTTGCCTGGCAGTTTTAGCGATTTCATCCGACCACAATACATTAACCTCGGTCCATTTAAGTAGATTAATATGGGGGCCTAAAACTATGTCTTATATCTATGTGTGTGTTAGACGAATGAGGTGCATACGTGAGGTCTACTTCTGTAGATGTATATTGTGCGCGGGGCTATAGCTGCGCGTGCGATTGTCATTCTGTCTGCGCGGGCAACTCCCGCGCATACGGAATCGACTGAGTTTTACTGCTCGATAGTCTTGGCTACCGGGATAATGGCGTTTCATCGACATTTATTACATAGAACTAAGTTTTGTGAAAAGTAAGTAAAGTGTAAACTGCAATTGCGGCCAATCATGCTTTGTCTAACAGGCCGCTGATGATGATGTTGAGGATGATATTTGGCAAAGGTGATAAGGTCAATCCTATTTATTTATTATTTTATTTATTTATTTACATAAATCATTTGTGTCATAACTCTCCTTCCTGAGACGTTTTCATGAAAAGAGTGGAAAAGTGACTGATTTCCCTACACCAAACATGAGTCGATTTTGCCGTTTCTAATAAATAACCTACATATCTATCCTCAATCTGCAGATAGACAGGGTCAAATTTGAAATAAATTCAATAGCGCAACTGTCAAATCTAACTCTAGTGATGTGAAAATCATGGATCCAATAGATAGGATATTGAAAATGGACGTTAGGCTTAGGGATTGAACGACGAAGCGATCTTACGGTTGTAAGATAAAAGTCTATGAAACAGCAAGCACCCACCCCGTGCCGAGCGCCAGAGCGCACCACTACGTTTCAAAATTCAAGCACATCCAACAACTTCGTACCCACCTCTAATATGTAGTAAGTATGTTCAGCACCTCGCAAAACTAGCTCTTAGTTCCCAGTAGCAGCAGTAGCAACTAGCAACTAAGTATACCACGAGTATACAGAAGCATTTCACATTGTTGTCTCACGGAATTACCCACAGCACAGTCCGTGGACACGACCAAGCAGACATGATGGTATTTATTGTACATACTCCTGTTTAGTTCTACAACTATTGGATTCCAATGAAGAACGCGGAATTAAGGAAAATTACTGATGAAGTTTAATATTGTTTAAGATCAAAGCTAGGGGAACAATGTCGTGTTCGTCCCCTGAATAGAATACACTCAGTGTTTTGATTTTGACACATGGTGACATCGACGGTGTTGTGACGACAAACCACGGTATCTTATCAAGATAATTTCATACTACACTTAATTATAATTTTACCGTCTTATTAATAAAACACTCTATACTCCACTGGCTTTACTGGCTTAATGCTTGGAGTAACGTCACTATTAGGTATCTGTTTAAGTCTGTGTTCTCAGTCAGCTCCGTGTCAGTACCAGGGTCACATGAAACTCAGGTACTAGACTCCCTCCAACCCGTCACGTCTGCGCCTGCGCAGGCAATCTCGCAGATCTGTGGCACCGGCGCTGGCGCCTCACGTGGTCACAATCACATGCGACCTGATTGCCATCAGCCGAGTGCACTTACCCACATGTACAACAAACACGGTCACAACACAATATTTGTGCAGCTTGATGGAATGATTCAGCTTTAGAATGCCGCAATGACGTCATAAACCCAGGTGTACAGATATTGTGACTGGGCTGTAATGATACAAGCGGAAACACACCACTTTGTTGAGCAAATAATGACAGTGATTACATATAGAACTTACTCGGAGATTGTCTGTCCTCTGGCCATTGCTCCTCCCCAACAGTTAAAGCCCACTTGGACTTTTATGACTGATCTTCGATGGGGCTGTTTTTGGGTGGTAAGGTAATATCAAATTAATCTGTGTCGATTCTTATGCTTTACATAGCAAAGTCTGCATTTATACTTTTTGAGATATTTTCAGTAAAATCCGAGCAGTTATTGCCAATCGATGTAAAGTAACACTGGTAATAATGAGTCCGTACGATAACTTAGTTTTATTGCAATACACTTAGGTAACGTATTTGTTCCTGGCTCGAGCGAGACAATAACAAAACAATTACAATAAATTTGTACTCAGCGACCGTCGGGGAGGCCTACACTGCCGTTTGAATTAAATTACTTTCGAAGCTCAGGGTAAGAAAGTCGTATGTTATACGGTTTCTTATGCAGATACGTCCTTTTGCGTCGGTCGGTGAGCTATGGCCAAAACGCCAGTAGCGAAACACTCGATATGTATCATGTGTTTGCGCGATCTTTTGTTTGTGGTCAAGAATGTTGAAGCTTTTTTTTAGGACAAACGTTCCTCCTAAGTTAGGATAGGAATGTGAGGCTAAATAGTAGGTACTAGAACACTAAGATTTTAAGGTTAAAAGGGACAGGGTTTTATAAAGGCTCATACGTGGGTGCATAGTGTATCGCGTCTGTAATCGCAACGTTGGCAAGATGGGCCCAAACTGCTGTCGCAGCATCCGTAGTCAACCGCTTATTAAGATCATAAATTATGAATAAAAAAATCGTATTGCCTCACCCGCGGGCCACAGCAAAACAAAGAAGATGTAAGAAATATTATTTTTTTAATAACGTAATCACCGTTTCGCGAGCGGACAATCAGCCGCCGCCCGGGGCGCTGCGCCCGCGCCGCACCGCCACCGCTTGCGACGAGGCGCTCTGAGGGGCGGGGGCGGGGGTAACATCGCGCCTAGACGAGCCGGCAGAAGCCCAGTAATCAGGGGGCCTAATTAGAGAGCTCAAGAGTTGGTATTAATACAACCTAAACAGTACTGCCCTGCTTTTTCGCACTAATGGGCTCTGGACTCACGATCACGATGCAATCTGTCTCGCGATTTGTTGCTGCAACTTGTATTTCTCTCTCTGTTTATCTTCCCATTCTGTCCTTCTCTATCGGTTACAAGGCAACCTGCCCTCTGTGAGTTGCAGCAACATCGCAAGTCAGGTTGCATCGTGAGTAGAGCCTTTATGAGATAGTATTAGGACTCCAGATGTATGCCGCAAGATGCAGGTCGCAACAATTAGATTCCCTTACGGGAGCTGCTGAGTAGGTGCGAAGAATCGACAAAACATAATATTCTAAGAGCTCTACCACCAAGAATCGATGATTTTTCGTTATTTTTACTCTTACTTTTCTGAAACTGGATCGGCTTACCTTAGCTGATGCAGTATGGCTTTATGTTCTAGGTACAATTTTTATCAAATTGTCTCATCTGATTACTTCCGACCGATCCCATCACCATCGCAGAGCCTACAAGCCTGCGCCCGCGTCTGGGGCGTATGTAATTAATGTAGTGACGTCATGGGTCGATTTATCCGACACGGTCGGGGGCGGGGCGACATACGCCGCGAAATGAGATCTAGCTACCGTGCGCGCGCGCTGACGGGCGCACGGTAGAGCAAGCGGTATGCCGACAGCACCGATGAGAACTAAGGCTGATTCTATAGACATATATGAGAACGGTCTAGTAACATAGGTTAATGGGGTATTCTGGTATAGATCGCGGATGCTGATGAAGGCAGACACTGACTCTAGAATTATAAGTGACTTCTTTTGTGTTAATTTGAAGTCCTGAATGTTTCTGCCTCACGTAAAGCAGCGATTTTGAGCAGGATAAAAATAATAATATAGCGTCATGCTTTTTCCCATGCTGGGTGGCACAGGCATAACTGCGCCCACTTTCCCATGCTGGGTGGCACAGGCATGACAGTGCCCACTTTCCCATGCTGGGTGGTACAGGCATAACTGTGCCCACTTTCCCATGCTGGGTGGCACAGGCATAACTGTGCCCACTTTCCCATGCTGGGTGGCACAGGCATAACTGTGCCCACTTTCCCATGCTGGGTGGCACAGGCATAACTGTGCCTACTTTCCCATGCTGGGTGGCACATGCATAACTGTGCCCACTTTCCCATGCTGGGTGGCACAGGCATAACTGTGCCCACTTTCCCATGCTGGTTGGCACAGGCATAACTGTGCCCACTTTCAGCCAGTGAGCACTGAGCACACACCAGCAGCTGCTTTGGGCAGGATTTCTTACGCTAACCACGCAACACCAAAATAAGCAACATCGCACGGCAGCGTTTTACTTTCGATTATTTTATAATTCAATTATTTCGAAAAACGTGGTGCTCGATTTCAAAATACTCTTTTATAATATCAGCATGATTATGCTTAGTCTGTTTTTGTAAAAGATGATTATTTAGTGCAAACTCGTTTAGCAGCCGGCGCGGCTTCTGTGCGGCGCGGGCCACCGCGGGGCGAGGCAAAGGGTGGAAGGGGAGGGGGGATTAATAATTTTTATAATTCATATCAATTTCCGTCGCAAATCGCCGCCGGAACAGATTGGCGCGGCATCGGGGCGGTACTGTGCGCAGTGCAAGCGCATGCGACAGTAAACATGGCTGAAAAGTTTAAAGCTAAAGAAATTTTTTAAATCGTGGAATCAAATCTCAAGCAAACTCGACTTCCGGAATATCTCCGGCAACAAGGTGACTGAAAGGATCAGTGGGTAAGACTTGGAGGCGTACCTACACCTATATTTAATAAATAATATAATAATAAAAATCTTTATTGTTAAATAGGTTTACAACATTCTATAACATTTGGATGTATTTATCAGCAAATCTCGCAGCAGCAGAGGCTTGCTACTATAACTTTAGAATCTATGAGTTTATACATAACTGGCAAATAAATCTGCGCAGACGGCCAGAGGTTGAACGGGTTCTTACTTGGCCAGGCTTTTATTTCTTCATTTTCCGATTGTGGTGGAATACTTGTGATCACTGTACCCGCAGTAATCGACGCCAGTATTAATATCACCGCGTGCGCAGCGAAGCAAATGCTGCTCACTCCTAACCGGGGCGTCAGGAATGTTCGCTTCTTCCTACTACATAATAACTGCTCTTGCGCAGATAAATTCGTTCTCGTATTCTTCTTCTTTGCCTTCTCTATATTATTTCACAAAACAACACATTATTCCTATACTAGTGGAAAATAAAGAAGCATGTACAAAGACAAGCTTATCAAGATTACTTATAGAAAACTTTGAATGGATAGGAAATTATTAGACAACAGGAGACTTACGTGCACAAAATCAATACGCACCCGACACCCAGTAAATCCCCAACCTACCCAGCCCAAAGACAAAGAAACTGGAAACCTAATTACACGTGTAACGCTCTCCAAGTGTGATCGGAACCCTTGGTGCGTGAGTCCTACTCGCACTTGACCGTTTATTTATCCTAACGTACCTATTGAAAGCTTGAACATTTTACATACGATCTATATCTTTCTCAATCTTCATCAGCCAGTATACAGTGTAGCAGTTATCCAGATCTCACAATTTGTCTAATACCGCGATTACCGTCGCCGGCGCAGGCGCCATTACCGGGGTAGCGCGGGAGCCGGCAATTTAGCAACGAGTTGAAGTAATGGGGACGATTATACTGCTGCTTGTCGCGACCGGACCCCCCCCCACCCCGCCCTCACCGCACCGCCCGCCTGGCTCCGGCCCTGGAGAGACGTCGAAAGGGAGATTGCTGAAAGCTTAGGAATTTTGGATTTTCATATATTTATTGCACAAAATAACACATTTTACAATGGAAAGTGGAGAACACATGACAAAGGCGAGCTTTGATTGTAATACCTATCAAACAAATCACCCTTTTATAGAACTAGATCGTTTGCTCTCCTGAGACGTTTTACCCACAGGCCTATCAGAGTTAGAAAAAACCTGGGATTTATTAAAAAGGTTTAGCGATCGTAAACTTAGCATGTGTTATCCAATTAAATAAAACCTATTTTATGGAGTTTTGGAATAGATATGGTTGATGGTGTTTTATGAAAAATTTATAATAAATCTACAGAAATATAACCTTTTGGTTTGATCTGACGTTGATACTTTGTTGAATATGGATCCAAAAATAAATTTCTATAAAGGTTGTGAAAACCTCCCAGATTATTAATATGTCTTCTTCTATAAGTTATTATATTAGGTAATGGTATCATCCTTCCATCCTTTAGTGCTCGGCTCCAATGATATATCGAACAGGCCATACAATCCTTGCTATCTAGGGTCACATACTTTATACTTTATTGCACAGAGAACATAATACAGACACTTAATATTGGAAAAAACATGTACGAAGGCTAGCTTATCTTTAATAAGAGATCTCTTCCAGCAAACCAGCACTGGGAAGTTCGTTCCAAAGTCTGATAGCACGGAGACAGAACCCATGCCCATATGCGGATGTGTTGTGTTGCGGAGGTACAGTTAGTCACATTTACAATATTACTAGCAATATCATTGACATGAGTGAAAGTTAGTTCTCTACAAAGTGTATTCAATTTGGTGCGACGAGGAACATAGGCAAGGAATCCCAATCGTTTACTGTTAGACTGGCGAGCAAGGCAAGGCCAGGGGGCAGGCGAACGCAATCTGGAGGAGCTGGTTTGTTAGCGGAAGGATTAGAAATACACCCGGATTCCTCTGAAAATTTATGACATGTATATGATGGAAAGTTACTGGCACGGAAATAGGAAAGTCCTACTTATACACGCTGGCTAACGTAGACACTGTGTGCCTCGGCCACCCCATAGAAGAAAAGGCGTGGCTGAGTTTTTTTTGTTTCTTTATACGCGGTTTAACAAGACCCTGAGATATTTTCTTAAAAAGTTAAAATTAATGGCGTTTCAAGAATATCCGCGATAAGCTCTATGTGACAGATCATCTGACATTTGACACACATAACATTATTTATATGTTGGGGTTTTAGACTTATTGGGACCTCTTGAAAAAGGCCCTAAATATTTCAGAAAACTTTATACATAAAGGTAGGTGGCATCGTGCGTGCAATTTAGACCCACTATAAATAATGTGTCCAATTACAGGTTTTACAAAATCAAGCGGTAATAACGACCTGTTTACTTCAGAGCCGTTTCAAAAATTCATCGTAATGATAACTCTCGCTCGTGCCTGGATCGGTATCCGGGACCCGAGTGTCCGGTCCGGTCCGGCGCGGCGGATACCCGGCGTCCGGTGCGTCCGGCGTCCGGACCGGCCCCGGGAGCCGCTCGCAGCAACAACTGTTTGATTGAACTCCACCCACTAATTATATTCTTATGAAATAAACTCTGCATTTAACTTCTTGTTGCACAAAACCGCAAGGGTGTAAGTGACTGCAGACGGCGCTTAACTTTTAACTCTACTGTCACACGCTTGAATTGAAATTAAGTGGAAAACGTCGGCTACAAATTTGGTAGTAACATAATGAAAGATGATACGGTAGCCGAATACAGCGGCCGATCGGAATGCGAGCGAAATGTGGAGTTCGCCGATAATCAACGGTAATAGAGGTCCCTGTTGTCGATAAACTCGGTATCGTAATTGCCCCCGGGTACGACATAACTATCTACATGGAACCCATTTTATGATCACTATCTTGTTGTAGTCGAGGGCTATATTTTTATCCGCCGGGATTATTGCGGGAGTTTTTTCGACGGATTCTTTCATCTTTTTAATTTCTCCTCCGCCACCGCCGCCGGCGCCGGCGAGCACCGTGTGGAGCGGTCGTCATCGTCCCGTTGACCTTATGCCTCATTTGTTTATGGTTCGATGATCGGTTATTGTCTCAGTAGATTGCGCTTCGCCGCCGCCGCCCCGACAGTAGCAGACCCTCGGCACTCCTGCGCAGTATAAATCGCCGGCGTAATTGACAAACTTCGGTGGTCGCGCGCATCTCTGTAATCGATCGACATTTCTGCTGCGCGCATGCGCGGCAGTTATTAATGTCCCAATATGTTTTAAATTAGCACCTGGCATCAGATAGCCGACGAGCAGCCATCGAGCCGGTGTCAAGCCGGGCCGGGGCCGGACCGCGACGGAGAGAAATTGACAATTACTGCGACGACTGGAAGGAGGAATCTGTAATGGAACAGCTCCAGAAATGTCCATAAATGTGGGCAGGGTGATCTGTTTGCCGGTGGTGATGGGTGTCAATGTAACTTGCAGAACTACGTGATGCATGGAGTAGAACGGAAGGGTGAATTGAAGAACAAAACCTCGACGTGCCTTCCCGCACTGCCTTATTAGCAGCCGATATCCGTTAAGCAGTGTGAAGAAAACAATGTTGTTGATTATTCAAGAAAAAAAACGAGTTGGTATTCTGCAGCTGGCGTTCGTTGCATTCATTTGATTTACGTCGAATGCAAAAACGGCAACACTTACTTTGCCGAATGTTCACTTGACAAAAAGTCTTCATTAGCGGCATAGTTTCTAACGATTATCATGTCATAATTATCTGTTCAAGTGATTCCACGCTAAACTTCTAGGAATGGATTCAATCGAACGATTTGATTATGCAACAATTCATTGATACGGTTTTGAACATAAAACTACTTGTAACGATACATTCTGTCAAGTTAATGTGCTCAGACACTCAACTAAGTTTAGGATAAATATCGTATTTACTCCACTTTACGGTCTGAATCAGTATCCATCCATATTCATGTGATAAGCATTTTTTTAAATATAGAGTACCTGGTAGCAGTAAGATATTTTCGTTTACCTATATTAAAACCATCAGTATGGTCACGCGTTTTAACAATCGATCGACTCCCGCATAAATCAGTCATCGTCATAATGATTTCACGGAATGTCTGGTAGTCTGTCTGCATCTCACCCAGTGGCAACATAGCATGCTGCCAGAGCCCCCGCGCGTTGATGCGTGAAGATCAAACTGTAATGCCAATACATCTAATTTGCAATAGCTTATTAACATGTATAGATAGAGCAAGCAATTTATATGGTATGGTAAGCAGTGCATGATAATTTATTATTATGTAGATGAGGCGAAGTGAATGTCTGTGGTGGCGTCAGGAATCGGTACGATATATAGATGACCATGAGACACTAAAAGATGAAATTTTAAACAGGGTTAAGAAGAAATCAGGAATCAGATCACTTATTGTGGTACGTAGTTTTATAATAATTAAATGCTTAAAATATTGTCCTTACGTCCAGCCGTTAGGGATACAAAATACAAAATATAATTCTAAATTCTAATTTAAACTTAAAGATTGACTAAAAACTCTAAAAATGCATAGAACTCTAAAAATCCTACCCCATTGACTGATTTGATTACAGACCCTTTATTCATTCTACGTCTAATTATGAGGCGTTTCGTGAACAAAACATTTCCTTTGGCAGCAGACTAAAGTACATAAGTCAAAAAAGTGTACTTTACAGTAAATGGAAAAAACTGAATAAAAAACTATTTGTGTGTTTGTATATTTTATGCATGTGTAAATATCACCGACCCTTCGATTGATCTGTAGGTCCAAAGGATGGATTTAAGAAGTGGAACAATCTGTGTTCACGAAACCCCCGTATATTGCGACTTCTAGGGCCGTAGCCGTAGCACACCCGCTACTTCCCACGGATCAACGAGAAGTGCCTATCCACATTGTCTGCCAATATGAATGCTGTATATCGTGGGATGTGCGCGGGAGAAACCAGCCCTCCCTCGTCCCGCACCCCGCACCCCGCACCCCTCCTTACCCCTCACTCATGCGCATGACAAAAGTCGGTTCTTAGGGCCCAATCCCTTTTGCAAAATAGCGACTTGGTGACAAAGAAGCGACGTCGAGGTCCCCGTTGATGCAATATTTATTTGGCGTTTTGCGAATATTGTAATGATAAATGAAATACAGCTGGGAAACGGAATGCAGAAACATAAGATAACAAACTAACTAACTAAAAAAACTTACTAAACATATCTACCTAAATTGGACGACTAACTAACAATAAAAACTTAGGATACCTAATAGGTCGACTGGATAGACGGTAACATAAACTTACTAACTACTCATAAACTTTGACAAAAAGTTATATGGAGTTGTCACAGCTATCTTCAAATTATGCTTATCTCTCCATCTAGCTGTAGACCTTAGTCGTCATTTTCTTAGCGGAATTGATCCCCTGTGGATGATAAACGTCTGTCGCTGATCGATGCTATAGTGATCGTAATCATAGTGTGCACTGCGCAGACATCGCTCATGCAGATCATAGCAACGCTGAGATGTCAGGGGAATCACTCACTATGCTAAACAGCGCTGATATGGTGGTGATACTTAAGCGATACTTATCGGAAAAGATCTTTGTGTAATCATCACTATAGGATGATTAAGTGACTTGATGTTATCAATAGATAGCAGTCATCCGTAAAATAGGAGGCTGAAAAGCTTAGGAAAAGTTTTACAATCGGATACATGTTACTAAGTACCTAGCAGTTTACCCTTCCGCTTGCTTTCCTGGCCGAAAAAGAAAAATATTTGAAAATAAAATTAAGGGAAATTATGGGGGGTGTCTTTGTGCTAGACTAAGAGACACGAAAATTCACTGTAAAAAAACATCTAAAATCTAAGATACCAGAAGATACATAGAATATAATAACAAAGCTTCACTCTTTTTCCCAAACGGGGTGGCAAATTCACAGACGCAATTTTTCTTTTAGTAAAAAAAACGGCCAAGTGCGACTCGGACTCGTGCAATATATCATCTGTGATTTCCACGATTGTCTAACACTGTGACAACAATTAATTATCATACTGTCGCTATCATTTCCCGAGCGAAAGACAGTGACATTGAGATGTGGTAGTGAGCTGCTTCTCACGCAGGAGATGCAGGTTCGCATTCTGTACCACCATGTACCCATGAGATAATTGGACCTATACGGGTTTATAAAGACGATCGACAGACGATCTTACAGTGACGGAAAACATCGTCAGGAAACCTTCATTACTCCATAGCTGCGGCGATGGATCCGTCCATCAAAAATGAGTATTGAAAGTGGGTAAAAGTGGGCACAATATGAGAAAAAGCGTGACGCTAAGCTATGCTACGCTGTAGTTCATCCGAGCCGCAGACCACATCTGCCAACACGCAGCCTTTCAGGGCGGCGCGGCGGCGGGGCGGCGGCGGGGCGGGGCGGCGGCGGCGCGTATGTTGTACCGCTAAATTGATTCGGTGCGTAAAGCTTGCGCCCGCGCCGCCGCCGGCGGTACACGCCGGTGTAGTGTACTGCACCGCTCGCCGATTGAAAATAACATGTTCGTTCGGGAATATTATTATTATCGATTCTTTTGGATTTCGATATCCATAAAAATTGTATTCTAAAAACGCTACGGCTATTTTTGGTTCCTTCAATTCAAGACAGTGGCTAACGTAGACTCCTCTCGGTCGAAAACTTACATTTTTCATGTCTAGCCTAAACTTCAGTAATACAAATCAAAACATTTTCTACACCACCTTTTGTATCTCATAGAGTAAAAATATCTGCTGACGGGTTATGAGTATGAGACATTTTACATCTACATTTACAATTAAACATTTACACACAGGCACACATGTACATTGCGAGAGCTTTCATCAAGCGCGTAAAAATTACAGTTAGGTATCGTATGGCGGAAGAGTCTCCCAAGCACAAGTCTACATTACATCTAGAATAGAACAGTGTTATACGAATAATCATGTTGACTAGCTCTTGAAGTAGAGGGCTAGAAATAAGTAGGTTCAAACACTAAATCTCTCAGTAAAAAGGAGATAATCAATGTCCAAAACTAAATTAAATTAATTAATATAACATGAACGTCAAAGTCAAAGGCTTTGTAATGGCCTGGCTATTGTTTACCTTTTTGCTAAGAGATAAGCAATTTGAGTATATTTTAGAAGAAAACTGTCACTTAAGCATGACTTTCTTTAGATCTGTTTGATTGGAAACTGGACGAGGTGGTGGACGGGACGAGGTGGTGGACGGGACGGGGGCATAGTAGGCCCACGTTGATTTGGTTTGCTATTTTTTATATCCATTTTGTTTAACAGGGTGCCAGTCCATCGTCACAATCAGCAATTGTCACATTAAAAACCAGAATTAAAACCC